>CAUJRU010002030.1:0-97383 GCA_963277665.1 Viscum album
AAGGAATACCTCAAGGTAGTTCAGAATCATATATGAGAAGATACAAAACATGTTGTGATAAAGGGTACCTGGGTAATTATATATAACCAAAGGCATCCTTTTGTATGATAAAATACCTAATTTATAAGTGATGTCAGTATTTTCATATTTTTCGAGAGATAATATAATCTATAACATCCAGAATACCCATCAACTTAGAACAATTGACACTTCCTTGCTAGACACTCTAACAATTGGTCCAAAAATGCTATAGGTTAATGGTATATTCAGGTCACATTGTTCAAAACCTAATAATCTATACAAACTCTCTAACACTTCTGAATTCTCATGGTCACTAACTCATTATACTCATTTTGTAATATTTTGTTTCCATTTTTCATAGGGAAAATCTGAATGGGACTCACGTATTGGGTTTCTGAGATGGGGTAGATTATTTATTATCCTAAATGTATTTCTACCTATTTTGTTTTACTTCCATAAGGGTCGTATTGATTATTATTTTGCAACATCTTACTATTTTTAATTAATCTTCCAGAAAAAATCATATTAATGGTGTTGGTAGGTCTAATCCCTTTGATATCTCATATTGTCAAACCTATTTCCAGAAAACTAATATTTAAAATTTCCTAACATTGGTGTTCTAGGATAGGATAAAAAGTATTGGAGGTTATAACTAGAAGTTTCTCAATTTTAATTACAAAGAATGTTTTATGATTAATGGTAGTATTTTTAGTTATATCTTAGGGGTTTTCTACTGATTTTTTAGCTTATTATTCTACATGTTGGAAACGATCAATTTTATGGTAAAAATATGTCTTTCATATTATATAAATTCATTAAAATAACTTATATATATTTCTATAATTTGGTAAACATGTGAAATGTTTTCTATATTGTGTTAATTTCCAATAAAAAAAATTTTATTTAGGTCGGGCATTTACAAATCTTCTCATATTATTTTTATATTATCCAATAATTCTATCTCCTTACTAGATGAACAAGGTATTTGAAAAATAACAATTTAAAAACATATTTCTTATCATATGGTTGTTTAACTAAGTCATGGATGTTCAAATCCAGTGTATCATCACCAATATTCTTGGATAGGGTGCCTTCATTGACATTTTTTATGGTTCTATTAGTCTTGAGGAATGGTATACCTAGAATTATTGGTGAATGATAATTACCTTTTTCATGTTCCATGTTGACAATATTGATTTCATCAAGTATTGGGTAACCTTATACACATACCAATACATCATCAAGAACACAAAATGGGTAGGAAATGGATCAATTGGTTAATTAAACAACCACTTAGGTATGTTTAATTTCACCCATCTATAGAGAAAAGTGAATGGAATAAATAATTAAATGTACTGATTCTTTTAAATGACATAGTTCATTGGAAAAATAGAGTTCCCATATGGTCTAAGGGATAAAAAACAACCCTAACCATGAAATTTCATTTGAAATTTGGGGTTACCAAGGGATGATACATTCATAACATTCATTATTTATTCATCTCATTATAACCAAAAATATCATGGTGAAATTTTATTTAATGAATTTTTCATATAATGGGACTTGGAGGATAGCCTCCAATAAAGGGATATCAACCACTATATTTTATAATATTTCCAAAATCACTAGTTATAGTGTTTACTCATTGGTTTTCTTCATTGGTTTCATCCGTGTAGGTAAGGATGATCAATATTGATGTGGATATTCTCTATTAATTTTCCATTTTATTTTATTCGCATGGGTTGTCTTTATAGATTATTTCTAATGTTCTTTTTGATAGAAAGATTTACCATGTACATATTGTTGTTCACTTTCATCTTCATCCTCTAGGTATTATCCCCCAATGCATTCTATATATATTCCACTAATTAATTTAATAGATATAAAATTTACATTATGGATTGAAATTATTTAACCATGAATATCGCATATTCCTTTATTCATAAGATTATTTAAGGTGGTTGTATGCTAATTAAACAATACTTTTAATTCCTTCAACACTAATCCATGAGTGGTGGGAGAGTTTTGTTGACTATTTTGAGATTCTATTACATTTCATAGAATGTCTTTGGGGGAAATATCATTCTAATTTCTTTGCTGGTAAGTTGAGAATTGTTGGAATACTTTTCTATAGAATTAAGGGGTTTTTAAAATCTATTTGAATATTCTAAGAATTGTGACCATTGATTTGGATGGATCCAATCTATGACCTGATTGAATAAAAGATTTCTAAATCCTTGGTTACCACCTTGTAGGTACAAGAACTCTTATAGAAAATTTCATCACATAATTTAGTCACATGATCTTGAGGGAATCCATCAGTGAAATGTTCCAAAGAATGGATATTTTGGTAAACACTTAGGGAAGTGGTGGGTGTTGTATCCTACACATTGTTCACAACTAGATATATCAATGGAGAGGTTAGTTCATTGATTTTTTTTCCAATGGAGGAATATTGGGGATTTTTATCTCATGTACTCCAATAGTTATAGTTCTCATGTATACTTTCTTATTATTTTGGGTGATTATCTCATTCAGTTATCTAACTCTAACATTTTACTTATCAATTAGTGATCCTCCCGATGAATTTTTTAGTAGATTCTATGCATTTCCAATAAAAAATTTGTAAAAAATACCATGAAATTGTGATCATCATATATATGGTGTGGGTGGAATGCAATAAAATTGTTAAATGTTTCTGAGAACACATAAATAGTTACTCTAGTTTCTTATTTTATTTTATAGATCTCCATTCTTATTTGACCACTCCATAAAATAGAGAATAATTTTAACGAGAATTCTCGTTATAGTTCTTCACATGATGTAACTTATCCAAGTTTCATATTATAGAGCCACTACATGGGTTCCCCATAATGGGAAAACATAAATTCATATAATAGATTTTATCCTCAATGACTCCTCCTGGTCAAAATCTATTTTATAATTCATTAAAAATGCCAAAATTCCATTTGGGGACTTCATATAATAATCAGTGAACTTTTGTATTAATTGTTTTCATTCTATTTTTATTTTCACAATCCTATTGATCATTCAATTTCAATAGTCTTTTATTAATGTTGAAATTTTTTTCATAAAATTAACTCAATGATCCATTAACTTGATCCATATTATTATCCATTTCATCAAAAAAATGTAACTGCTATGAAAAAATTAAATAAGGTAGGAAATTTAGCCAAGAGAACAGTGAAAACATGATTTAATCTTCTTTAGTTATCTTAACAATTCAATGTATAGAAATGATATTCCACTCAACCATAGAATCAAAACCATTGAGGTTGAAAGAACATTAATTATTAATTTGAAATAATTATAAAAAAATAAAACACAATATATTGTCCTCCCTAGAAATGGTGTTAGGTTTGATGAATATCCTATCATGTGGTACTCAAAAATAAAAATTTCTATAAAACCCATAAAAATTTTAATACTGGTTGGAATATCAAAATAGGATAGTTCTATTACTGTGTTATATTTTTGTTTGGTGGGTTCTCAATATGGAAACAGTAATGGAATATTTAACATTATAGGTTTTTAATTCATCCTAGATGAATTTCACTTATCTATGGTATCCCCATACCATCCATATTATATAATTTTTCCTATTTTACTCTATTGGTTTCTCTTAAATCAAGTTATATATCACTTGATTACTCCCTCCTAGGTTTTTTGGTTAAACCAGATGGATGAAATGATCACTCTAACCTCTGATCTCCCCAAGACCAATAATTAGAGATATATGATTACCCTTAAGTAGAATAACTATTCATGATCACATGCAATGGAGAAGGACAAAGTGGATTGTTTGTGAGATCTTCTGAGAAAAAAATCATAATTCAAAATTGAATAAATAATTAATTTCATATGACTTAAATAGTTAAAATTGATTGAGAGATTAACAGAATATAATAAATTATTATAATCATGAATAAATTAACATATAGTGTAGAATGATTCTCTTGGGATCAATTACTAATAGATTAGTGTTCCATCACCTTATTTATTATAATATGAAGATTTGAGGAAACAAGTGGGAAAATATTCAGCAGTAATTATTTTTTTATATTCATAGGTAAGGACCTCTCTTTACTTTCATGAATAGTTTCTATTTTATAGAAAGATGAGCTATTATTTTTATCATCTATCTGTGGACACATGATTATCATTAGATTCTCTGGAAAAGTACACATGATATCCAGATCATTCCTAAAATTATAATCCCACATAGGTTTCTTTATATGGTCCTCATGTCCATGGCTCGATGGTATATATTTTTCCAAATTAATAAATGTAAATCTTGATTATTAAAAAAATCCTCTCCCATTATCATTCTCTAAAAATATTCATGAAGGATCAAAGATAAATTCTTTGTTTCTCTATGACTACATCGGATGTCACCTTTTTCATGTCTATGGAAAGAGACAATATCTATAATGGGCTAGGGAATCTGGTAAAATGTGGAATTTGAAATGTCCTAGACATCATCAAAATTTATCTTTCAAAATCTCTTATATAGGCTAACATATTCCTAATTATTCCCTTGTGGAAAATCTAATCATGGATCTTATTTCTCCTTTAAAGTCATCTTCTATTTAATTAGGCTTTGTTTTTCTATATTATAATTTTTCTTCATTATGGTTATCTAAAACCTAAAATAAATCCAAATTTATCATCATATTTCTTTCATAATTATCCTTATGACGATCTTGGACATTCTTAATTTGGTTTGGATTCCATTAAGGGTGCCAAAAAATTCAACATGGCCTCTTCTCTAGAATATTTTTGTATTTTAGAGTCTAAATAATATAGAGAGGAACATATAGGTAATGAGTATAATAAAAACAATATAAAACTTCATAGATACACTAGAGTTTCACCTCAACAAGTAATCTTTCAATGAGTTTCCTTGGTTCCATAAAACAATGACTAGTCTGAGATTCGATGAGAATGGGATTTGAAGATTCAGTTGTTCTTAGTATAATATGGTGGAAGTATTTTATCATGCATAATCAATGGAAAAGCTTCATAATTCCTAAAATATATTCCATGGTTATGAACATTCATCCCTGATGAGACATGATGGTTTTTAAGGATTCAACATCACTATTTGTCCAGATCATGTTCTGGTTTGTGAAAATTGATAACTTTGGTGTTGTCAAGTAGTGTGGTAGTTCTAGGAGTCTTGTAATTTGGTCACTAACCAGAAATCATATTCATGTGATGATAGACTCATATTTCTCTTCCATTTGAGGGTAAAAATCATCTTCAATCAGGATCCTCATCAATATTTATATCTCATGAGGTCCTATTTTGGGTTTGGCGATTGTCATCTAAGAATAGGTTGATGTTGGTGATAGGTATGATTTCACCCCCCGCATGATATTTGGTTTAGGATCCCTATTGGTACAAGAGGGTGGCATGGTCAATCATAATTATTGACCATTTTTATAGGTGTGATCAGTTGTTTTTTTCCCTATATCCTCATAACGTTTCTATATTTTTTAAGATTTGTGTTTAAGATTCCCACATATAATGCATAGTTTCCTCATTTGTTATGTGTGGAAGGACCATAAATTTTTCATTGTTATGGTTTTTTTTGATCTATTTTATTAATATGGTTGATGAATTCATTTTCCAAATATCACTCTCATAGACAATCTTGACCAACATGGTCGATCAATCTCTTTGCCAAAATTTATCAAAGGTGGCTTGAAAATCACGTTGTGTTTCCACTCCATAATAAGAATGGTTTCATAACAATATGTAATGTTTCTTATAGAAATTAAAAAATAATAGTTGTGATCGTTATCACACTTATGGTCTCATGGATTCAAATTTCATAAAATACATCCCTTTTTCATTTGTTTTGTTTGTTGGATTGATAGTATGAATTGAAGTCATGATTTATTCATTGCTTTCTCAATAGTTGATTGACTTTCACAAGACATATAATTTTCTTTGTGAATGATTTAATTTAAAATAGAAAAAAATATAAAAAATTCAATAATTAAACTAATAATTTAAAATTCATTCAATCAATCAATTATATGTTGAAATGTTTGTCATTTAATGTTCTGACTCTAAACCAAATTTGTCATTTCACGAACAAAATCATGAAATTTCAATTTCATCTTCAAATTCAATTTTTGGATTCTATTTAATTCATAAAATTATTGAAATAATAAATGTTCCAAAATTGATCCATTTTATAATGTTAATTCAAGAATTAATGAAACAATCAATTCATATTCATATTTCATAATTAATGAATGATATCTCCATAAATTTTTAAATGTAAGTATACCATTACAAATCAATATTAAAACCAAAATTTTGGAAAGTTAAAATTCACAGAAATTCATAGATATTTCTATTTTACCTAGGAATTGGATTAATTAAGTGGGTATATTCAGTGAATATCAGTAATTTTTTATAAAATCTGGGATCACATCAATGAGGATGAGGTTTTGGTTGAGATACCCCTACACAACAGGTGTCTATACCTTTATATAGTAGCCATGATTTATGAAACTCCTTGCTAATGTTTTTTAACCCTTTAACAATAGAAAAGGTAACCATTATATGGGGAAACTTTTTTACTTGCCTTATGCAGCACTAGATTCCAATGTTTTGTCTTAACGACTTATTCAGCATGCTACATGATTTAACATGTGTCTATTGGTTGTTTAAGTATTGATTACTTAATTTTTTTTACTTTGGTTTTAAAAATATGATTCCCTTAATCTATGTATATTATGATAGATATATTCATAGACAAATAAAACATATAGAAATATAAAGAGTATAATATAATCTTGATGTGGGTGAGACCATTCATGGCTATGTTTGTTGAACTATTCATTGATAATTCATATAGAGTTGTTCAAATTAAGAGATCTAGGATTTCATGTACATAAATTGATTTCGATGATCATTTAGGTATTCAATAGCTATGTTCAGACCCTAGTTAAGGGGTTCATCCAAATTCTATTATTTTCTTATGTAATTTTTTCCCTAGTCATCTAGTTTATTTTCATATACACATGGGTATCATGTTTAAATTTTTTGGATTAGTCATTATAATTTAAATTTCTTATTATAGGGGTCAATTTGGACTTCAGTGGAGAAAGAAAAAATTTAATATAAACCACCTACATTCTATAGTGTTATTTTTCTTTCATTCATTTCTTTTGAAATTGTTTATTTTTATCATATCTTTATTAATATACTCTATTTATTTCATTTATATTCCCATTGGGAAGTTCATATTTGACTCGATTCATATGTTGAGTTTTTTGCCCTGTGTGGTGGATTGTTTATAGCCTTTCTCATTTTAAACCTTTAGGATCTCATATATTCTTCCACAAAACTTTTAATCATAGGATGCCATATCAGGGAAATTATCTCATTTGTCTAATCCTCCTATTTCATATCCATATTCTCCATACTATAAATTCTATAACCTTAACCCATAAGGTAAAACCCCTATACACCCCCTATTTACCTTAATGGTTATTTAATTCCCTACTATCCTTACCCAACTAGACTCTTTTCCATCGATAACCTTACACAACTCACATCTATCACCTTTTATGTATTTAAATTCTCCATCATCTCCCTATAGCATGACATATGAACATGGTAAAAAAATTTATTTTTAATCCAACAATGACATAGTGAATCTTATTAGTTTAATTATTCTACAAAATCTATGAGTATTTTCATATCTTCAATCTTTACCCTTATGTATCTCATAATTAAACCCAACATCACCCTAATTTCACAGAAGACTCCATAAAATTATTATGCATTATAGTTAATATACTACCATTTCCCATTGATCTCCCTAAGAAATAATTCCCACAGATTCACATTGATCTCTCTTAACATGATAGTGGAAGGTGGATGATGTTCAATCTCCATTATTACGAACACTGTTGGAGAAGGGTGCTCTTGAGGGATTCAAGAGAATTCATTTAATTTTTGTGGACACAATAAAATAAATGAATTAGATATCTTGAAAAATAATATAATTGGAATTATATATCACTACGGTCATAAAAGAATTGTTGAAAAATTTACATTTAATATTTGTTTAATCTCCATGGTACCCCATATCAATAATTTTAATTATATGACTATTTCTCAACATTCACATAAATCGATAATTAAATTAAATATTATTTAATAAAATAATATTCAATATTAGTTTTTTCTCACTAGGCCATTAAATTTGGTTCATCACTCCTCCATAATATTTATATGTCCATAAATAAAGACTATTTATTTAAAAAATAGGCATCACTACCGTATTTACCAATAAAAAATAAGAATTATATTCACTCAATTGTGAATAGATATTTATTAAATATTCTGATAACATAAAATTATCCATTTTAACTGGTGGGAAAATATATTTGATGAAGAAAAAATGAATAATAATTAATCCATTTGTTGGAATAAAATTATTGATATATTTAAATAATAATTATTGATATATTATGTAACTGAAATTCCAGATATACTAATTTGTGAACCTCTAGGACTCTTTCTCAGTGACATTAGATTAATTAGCCTAATTTCCTAGGTTAGAATGTAGTGATATGATAAGCAGCCATAGAAAAATAAGATTTTTCCTAAATGACACAATAACTCATATATATGCATATTTTGTAACAAAATCATTTTATCATGATATCTCTAATCAACAAGGTTGTGCTCTTCTTCCATCAACCAATGTGCTTTATGTATCTTTATTTGACTTTGAACATGGAAATTGATTTATATAGGGAATATAATTTTTTTAAATTTCTAGAGATATCATCTTTTATTAATGAAAAGAATGAAAATATCCTTTCTCACATTATTCATTAATGAAATATTACTCATGACCCACCAAATGTATCCTCCCTCATTGTGAATATAGGTCATCACAATTTTCCTAAATGCATAAATGTACAAAACTTATAACACATATTAATTTTTATATTATATTTTAGGGATCAACACACTCATATAAGGATAGAAACATCCAACGACACATATAAATGTTTATTTCCTATTGGTGGGTCTCATTCCTATAATATTTTACACTAGATATTACGAAGGGTGTACACCATGTGAATGTGCTTAAAAGTCCTATGAGTCTCTAAACCTAGTATCCGTCATCATTTTTGTAACCCAAATTATTTCATGTGGTTATATAACATATATTTAAGAATAATTTTGTGGAACTTATGGGTTCTCATTATAATGGGGAACTTCTTGGATCCTTTCATTGTGGAAGACACTTTTATTACATTATTACATTATTCGTTAGAGTAAAGAAAAATCAATATATTTTAGGGTGTTTATTAATATTCAATACAATTAATATTTTTATTCATAATCAATATAGAATTTGGTTCTAGGTCACTAACTCCAACATAATTCCATTTTCACTAGAGCCAAATGATAATAACCTTCACTATGATATCTCTCACATGATATTCATTCACATTCTATGATAGGCCTTTAATTAAGGATTTAAAAACAATTAATTTATGGTAACTCTTCTTACTGATACCTCACCCCTCTGATAAAAATACCTCAAGAGGTTATTATTTCGGAGAATGTTCTTTCTCTATTGGTGTATCCTTGGATCTTTTTTAAAATCCACCATAATTTTTTTTTATCAAAATAAAATATGATCGGGTCTTTAATACTAGGTAACACACCAAGATCTTGGGTACTGTTTCATATCAAAAAACATCCTTGTCTACATCATAAGTTACTATATACTAATACTCCTCTATAGAATCAGTCATAACTAGATTCTTTGAACTATTGCATCTCACAAAACCTCTGTTTAGATATAAATCATATCCTAACTGTGAAATCAGATCATTTTAATCAATTTGAAAACTAGAATTATTATAAAACCTAATTAATACAACCTCATATTATCCATACATCAGTAACATATTCTTTTTTATTTTTATATACTTCATTAACTCCTTAAAAATAGACCAATTATGTTCTCTTAAGTTTTCATGGTATCTTCCTGCCATGTTGAATGTATAGACAACATCAAGTATAGAACATCAGATTGATTTAATGAGTGATACAATAACTAAAATTTATGGTATCCTTCTCATTGTCACTTTCTCCTATTTTTTTGTGTACACATTATTTTTCAAGGATGTATACCATGTGAAACTATAATCAATCCCCTATTGTATTATTAAATACTAAATACCTTTACTATATGGTCAATGCCTTTACTTTAACATAGTCAAATCATCCTCATTTATTTTTTATGAATGGTCATGTTACCTAGAATATAGGATGCTTCACCTATGTCATACATGGAGAAGCACTTATTTAACTATTACTTAACATACTATAAGACTGGTATGGAATTTATAATATGTAATATTTCATCAACATATACTAGTAGAATATTGATTATACTCCCACTAAAACTACTGTAACAAATATCTCACCTTAATTATTAATGAAACAAATTTATTTTATATCTACATTGAATCTATTGTTCCATGATATGGATTATTTATTCAATCCATAAATGGACATCATGAAAATTGGAAACTTTTTGGCATCACCTACAGTCACGATTTCATCTTGTATGTGTTAAATAGACATCTTATCAATGGTTCCCATTAAGGAAATCAGTTTTTATGTACATATACCAAATTTAATTGTCATGATAAGTTTTTTTACCAAGTATATTTCAGATGGATTTAATCCTTGAAACTAATAAAAAGGTTTCATCGTATACAATTTATTGATGTAGTTTACACCCTTTATACACTATATGTTCTTAATAGGTATTTAACATACCATCCATGTCCATTTTTATCTGTAATACCCATTTTCACTCTATGGTATTTACATCCACTAGTGAATTGACTAAAATACAAACAAGCTTCTAATACATAGTATACATTTCAAAAAACATGGAATCATTCCATGTTATAGATTCTATGATATCTACTACCACTTTGTAGGATAGAGGCTCATCGTTGTCCATAAATATTGATTCACCATATTTGGTGACTTGAAATACAATTATTTCCAGTTCTCTAACTTCTCAAATGCTTCTACATAGTACTTGTGTTTAAGCACTACATAGTCCATGGGGATTTATGAAATTTTTTCCCATAAAAACTGTTGTGTATCTTTATAATTATATTAAATGATTTCAATCTTACTCCAACCATCATTTTTTATGATATACGCCCTCTCAAGGATTATGGATTGTATAGTGATAGTAACATTCTTGTGTGAGGTGTTCTATAGGTAGTATTCATTTGTTTTCATGGGATACCCTATAAAGATACAGCTTATTCTCGAGGGTTCTATTTTGTGGAATGATAAGGCCTGAAAAAATGTCATAGAACCCCTTACAAGTGTAGGGTATGAAATAGGTTTCTTACCACTCCATAAATTTAAGGAAATTAAATTTCCATTTTAATTAGTACTCAGATTAATGAATATTTCATAGTTTTTAATGAACATCCTCAAAATGAAAATGGATGATCTGTAAGACTCATCATCGAACTTACCTTGTATAACAATATTCAAATCCTACTTTAAAAACTACCATTACACTATGGTGTTTAAGGTCATGGGAGTTGAGATGTAATTCCAAAATCCTCTAAAATGTCGATAAAATACTGGTCATGATATTCACCACCTCAATCTGAATAAATCTTTTTTATCATCATTTGAAGTTTATTCTATACTTAAATCCAACATTTATTTAATTTCTAAAATGACTCAAACTTATACCGAATCAAGAAGACATATACATAACAACACAAATCATCATTAAAGGTTATTAGGTTTGGATATCCACCTATAGATTCTAATTTAAATGGTCTATCTACATCATTATGTGCCAATCATATACGATCTGTTAATCTGTCACCCTTTCCACCGAATAGAGGTTTGGTCAATAATTCTTGTAAACAAATATAACATCTTTCAAGTGGTTTTATCTTAGAATATTCTTAATAAACATCTTTAAAGATATTTGTAAAAGGATTCTTATTTATATGACCACGTCATTGATTCAATACCTGGGTGTTATTTGATTCATGTGAAAATAACTTGTTATCTATTTGCAATATATAGATTTTGTAATTTTATAAATAAATAATGTTATTTAAATGTGTTATACCATAAATTTTTTTAATTCATAAATTATAAAACATTTTTTAAAAACATGAAAATAATGTCTTATGCATCTAGGTATGACACTATTATTATTTTCTTCGTAACAGTTGGTACATAATAACAATACCTTAAAAACCAATGGCATTCCCACTGGAATGGAAAGGTGGTATTAACCAATTTATAGAGTAGTCAACCTCATACAATTGGCATTTTGTATGTACATCTATCCACTTGAAACATTTTACAATCTACTTGGTTCTTTCATTTGGTTATATGTGTGGCCGCCAAAATTTGTTTCTAATACAATATTTGAATATATTGAATGATTACACTTGATAATGAATTCACAATTTCCATCCCCTTTCTTTTGGGTATATTTTTTCTTCTATTGACCTTTCATTCAATTTTCAGAACATTCTACCTCTATTTACATTCCCTTCCATTGTATCTTCCTCTTCTTTGAAGGACGGTTCTTAGGAGCTTTATACTTGTTATGATTAATAGGCCACTTAACCTTGTTCTTCCTTTTCTTATTCACCAGAAGGAAGTTGGGTTTGTCACCACCCCTGACCTTATCTACCTAGAGAATAAAATTAATATTTTCTAAAATTCTCTTCTAATTATTTTTCATTTAATAATTAATAAAAAAATGAGATAAGGTATTTGTTAGTGAGGGAACTATGAGATCTATCCACAAATCCTCTATGAATTTAGTCGCTAAGAGGTCTAAGAATTTAATGTTGCCAATAATATTGACTACACGAGGCCCATCTATCACAAACTCTATATTAATAGATTTAAAAAAAAAAATTGAAGACATGATTTCTCTCTTATATGTCATTATATTTATAGAGACCCCTAAGGTGAGTAATCCTGTTATACATATCCATGTCCACATGTTTCTTCAAAATATCATTACTAATGGATGATAGAATGAAACACTGAACATCTATAGTATGGGTATATTTTTTCTCATAGAGAGGAATCTCTTCCATGAGAGCATCATTAACCTAGAACTTCAAGAATAGGTTATCCTTGTAAATATAATTTACTTTCATGGTGTAGGATAACATGCAAGAACGTATTCCACTATAAGAAATTTGTAGCAGTGAGAAGGTTCTAATTTTAAATTTTTTATCATATTGATATGTTTGAAGTAATTTCCATTTATATTTATAAAAAATAATAAGAAAATATTTTTAGTAATTTATCTAATAGAATTTATACAAATAAATAAATATTATATTTATTAATATCCAATTATTTTATCAAAACCCGATATCCCTCACCATTGGATTTTGAAAATAATATTGATTGTAAATTTTAGAGAAAAGCATATATATCCCCCAACAGAATACCCCAATAGTTTTTGGTTATGAAATTTGAATCGTTTCCAGTAGGTAATGAAAATTCCAACTACATTATCAAGTAGTTTCTTGATATATTGAGTGGAATACCCAATAATTTTCATCTTAGTTTCATCATGTACTACTTTGGAATTATCAAAAGATATTATAAAAATTTGTATTGTATTCATAATTTTTAGAAAAAAATAAATAAATTTATTTATGACATAATGATAATGCAGTGATTACCTTATTAATAAATTATTCAAATAAATGATATTATAAATATTTAAATAAATGTATTTTGACAATTTTTACACCATCCATTAAATTTATGTTAAATTATGACATATTAGATTTTATTTAATACTGATGGTTTCATTATATCAAATTTTCATGACATTAACAAAAATCAATTACTAAATAGTATGAAAATTGACATAAATGAGTTTTAAAGAAAAAATATTTTATTAAGTAATATAATAGTACTAATAATATATGATTCATAAAAATAAGTTATATAATGTTAAAAATATCATTAATTATCCAAATTAGGTTATCGTGTCATTTTATAGTAACTATAGTAACCGTATATTATGAATATACAAGAAGACATAGTAAGAGTAAATTTTTTTAACTAAGGGTTAAATCTAAAATATAGGGTTACATTGGTGACCTAAAATAATATTTCAAGACCTTCTTAAAGATCATATCCTCCCTCTTATAAAAGGACACCAAATCTACCCACTTACTCACTACTATCAAGTCCAATGGATCATCCAACCTATACTAAAAGAAGCTCTCAAAATCCCAACCTTCCTCCTAGAATCCATACCATGGGTAGAAGGAAATTCATGATATCCATTTTGCTCAAATCAAAATAAGTTATCTGATTTTTAGGTAATGTCTTCTCTCATGTTCATTTCTATTATTTTCTTTCTCCACTCCCTATCCTATTATTATTATTTGATTACATAAAAAATTATGTATCCTAAATATACTCAGATGTTTTTATGGGAAGGATCAAACTACACATACACCCACCTCTATCTAATGGATATAAATGGATTTTTTCTTTATACATAGAACTACTACCATAAGAAACAATGATTGTTCAATTTTCACATACCACCTCTCATAGTGGCCATTATGATGGAACTGTATTTATATACGATATATATTATATTTATATTTTCTCTATGATTATTTAATTTTTATTTTCAATATAATTTATGCTTTCAATGATTTGAAAATACGATAATTTCATTTGAGAAAGTGTGGACTATTGCCCCCTAAAAGTGATATGACTCATTCATTATATACATGGAACATATATAATATGGTTTTGTAAAACCTATGATACATAAATGGAATAAATATGGTACTTTTAATATAATATACATTAAAATCATTTTATTATGATTCATTTAATAAGAAAAATAAATGAATGTAGCCTCCAAGTGTACGTATGACCTACTATCTCCATGAATGGTAAATTTAATTTCTTATATAAAAATATTATGGATTTTATAAAAACATATATACAAGATATATATGATATATATATATCATGAATAATATTCTAGAGATTAGGTACTTTTGACAACATTGACAATTTACATCAAACAAGTTCATTTTTGTCTCAAGTACCGAATATCAACAAACTGAATGATATTAACTTAAATAATTATGTAATTTTTATAACATGATTATAAGTAATTTAAATTGAATAATAAACATGAAAAAATGTTCTTAGGAAAGTATAAATTAATAAATTTCTATTATTCCGAAATATAAATAACAAATGAGACAAGTTGGACTTATGGTAAGGGAGTTCATCTTAATCTCCTTTCATTGAGGAATATTTTAATACATACACAACCATATTTTTTTTGTGGTGTATAATCAACCATTTTTTTAATTTCATTAAAAATGAATTTTTTTTCTATGAGAAAATTTAATAAAGGATAGAATCAATGTTTTGGAAGATCATTTCCAAAGTATTCTTGTTTATATGACCATGTAACATATGAAATAGCTGGGTGTTTTGTGATTCATGTGAAAATTACTCATTATATATTTCTAATACATGGTTTTCATATTTAATTAATGAATGATGTTATTTAAATATGGCATACCATAATATTTTTTGAATTTATAAAAGATAATACTTTTAATTAAAAACTTGAAAATAAAAACATAAGAATCAAGGAATGACACTGTGATTATGAACTAGGTAACAATTGGTACATTATAACAATCCCCTAAAACCAATATCATTTCCACTAGAAATAAAACGTGGAAGTCACTAATTTCTAGAGTTTCCAACCTCATAAAATTGGGATTTTGGAAATCCATATCTTTTCTTAAATTATTTTTAGAATCTACATGGATCTTTTGTTCTGATACAGATTTGACTACCAAAAGTTGTTTCTAATACAAAATTTGTAGATATTGAATGATTAAACTTGATAATGAATGCACGATTTGAATAACCTTTCTTCTGGGAATATTTATTATTCTAGTGGCATTTTTTCATGTTAAAAACATAGTACTTATATTTATTTTACCTTCCTCTAGATTTTTCCCTTATTGGAAAGGTTGTGATTGGGAACATTAGTCTTCTAATGAGCCATTGGACCCTTCACCTTGTTCTGCCTTTTCATATTCATTGTAAGGAATTAAGGTTTTCCAGAACAAATTACCTTATCTATATGAAGAATTTAATTAATATTTTCTAAAAGACTCTTCTCATTATTTCTAATTTTATAATTAATAATAATATGAGATAAGGTATTTTTTAGTGAGGTAACTAGGAGATCTGTACACAACTCATATAAGAATTTATCCCCTAATATGTCTAAGAATTTATGGTTCCCAATAATATTGAATAAATGAGGCCCATCTAGCACAAAATCTATAATATTATTTGTAAAAAAATAATTGAAGATATCATATCTCTCTTTTCTCTCATTCTCTTGATAGAGACCATAAATATGGGAACTCCTGTTATACACATCGATTTCCACATGTTTCTTCAAAATACCCTTGATAATGGATGATCAAATGAAACAATGAACATTTTTTCATCGTTCAAATGTTTCTCATAGATATACAGCTTTTCCTCACAAGTGTCACTAACCTAGCACTTTAGGAATAGGTTCTTCCAAAAAATATAATTTACATTCATGTTGTAGGATAAAATTAAAGCACCTATTCCACTATAATAAATTTTAGCTAGTGAGAAGGTTATGCTTCTAAAGTTGTCATCATAGTGATATATTTGAATAAATTTCTATTTATATTTCCAATAAATAATATGAACGGTGTTTTAGTACTTTATCAGATAAAATTTATTCAAATAATTAATTATTATATTTATTAATATCTATGTATTTTATCAAAACCCAATATCCCTCACCATTGGCTTTGAAGAATCATATTTATCATAAATTCTGGTAGAATGTATCGATATCACACTACATAATACCACGACAGTTGTTTTTCAAGCAAAATGAATGCATTAATGTAGGTAAGAAAAATTACAACTACATTAATACATAGTTTCTTAACTTTTTTAATGGAATAGACAATTAAAAAATACTTATATTTTAGTACCTCAACCATTTCCTCTAAGTTTCATCATGTCCTACTTTGGAAGTCAAACCACAAAGTGAACTATATCATCCTAAAACATCATGTTAGAATTTCCCTATATTTTGAAGCTCCCCAAAGTTGGCTACTTAATAAAATTAAAAAATGGATCAATTTTAACTAAAAAAGTTGAAATTTATACCGATTTTAAATTTATAATTGAGTGATTTTATGTAGCATCCATGTATTTAAAGTATACTACTTTTTCATATAGATTAATATTTATGAATAAGATATTAATGTTACATTAAAGGAGACTCTTTTTTCGATAGCATACTCAACATGAAACAATGTGTTTGTTCAAAATCTAATGTTGCACACAACAATGAGTTATACCCAAAAATAATATAATAATACTACTATTATTTTAAATGTTATTCAACGCCTACCTGTTGTATTGGAATGAATGAAAAAAACTAAAAAATATATGATTAAAAATGTTTGTTTAATGTTTTTCAATTTATTAAATAAATATTATATGTTTAAAATGATAATGAATCCAATTATAAGCATAAAATACTCTAATATGTTTAAAAGCACATTTTACTACCTTTTGAAGGAGAACTATTTTTAAGAATATTTGTTTTAAATTTTATGTCTTATATTTGAAAATATAAACTCCTTTTTCAGGATATGGACATCATGGTATGATTTTGTTTTAATTTTTGTATTTTACTGATTAAATACATATTTTAATGAATATTGAAAAATACTACATTTTAATTCAAAATTTTATTTTCATCTAATTTAATTATATAATTAGATTATCCTCATAATTGGTTTTAAAGTGAAATTGGATTATGTTTTTATCATTTAATACAATTTTGGATATTGGATGTGATTTTAACATTGAAATTGGACATAAACACATGTCAATCTTTTAATAGTTTTTACTTCTTAAAATAACACATTTTGGGTTTGACAATATGAATTAATTTTAAATTAATTTCTATCAAGTCTTAGTTTCAAATATGGAAAAATTGAATCGAGATATTTAATCATTAGTCCCAAATTTTTTCAATGGATACTATTTAGTTTTCTACATTATTCATAGTAACTTCAGTAATTATTTTTATTTACCATTGTTAAAGGTTAATTTGTTAAATAATGGAAAAATATTATTTTAATAATATAAACTACCCTAGAACGTGTCATAATCCAATTTGATTATATATGTCTTCCCAAGATCACCCTTAGGCTGAATGTTTGTCATTTGGGATCCACTTGGGTGTGAAAACGACATGTTCTAATGAATTTTTTAATGTTTGGAGAAATATATCATAAACATGTATATTTCTACTAAAAAATTTAATATTGGTTTATATAACTGATATATTTGACTATAAATAGTAATTTAAAATCTCATAATATTTTTTACATCATGGTATTTCATTTATAATTTTCTTTAAAAATAAATTAATTAATTTATGACACAGTGATGATGCATTGATTACTGTATTAATGAATGATTCAAATGAATGATATTAGAAATATTAAAATGAATGTAATTTGACAATTTTTACCATATCCACAAATTTTAAGGTATATTATGACATATTATATTTTATTTAATACATTTTTTTAAGGAATCAATTTTTTATGCCTTTAACAAATCTCAATTTCTAAATAGTGTCAAAATTTGAAATATATGAGTTTTTAAAACAAATACTATTTCATTAAATGATATAATAGTCCTAAAAATATATATTTCATCCAACATGATTATGTAATGTTAAAAATATAAATATTTATCCACATGAGGTTCTATTAGAATTTTTTAGTAACTATAGAAACCATATATTATGAATATATAAGAACACATGGTTAGGGTTAACTTTTTAACTAAGGGTGGAAGCTAAATGATAAGGATAACATTGTGACCTAAATTTTACTAAAACCTATTGGTTGAGAATATTTAGACACATATTAATCTTATCCACGAAATATATAACTTTTTTACTATTATAATTCAAAACTAATTTTATATTTAAATAATATTTCAAGACCTTCCTAAAGTGTCCATCCTCTTTCTTATAAAAGGACACCAACTCTAACCACTTACTCACTCTCTAAAGAACCATGGCTCATCCAAAAATTATTAAAATAAGCTCCCAACAACCATAAATTCCGCATAGAGTCCTTACCTTGGTAATTAGGAATTTCAAGAAATCCTTTTTTCTCAAATAAAAAGTGGTTACCCTATTTATAGGTAATGTATTCTCTCAAGTTCCTTTCCTTTATTTTCCTTCCCCAATCCATGTAATCTCCTTATTATTTTATTACATAACAACACTAGTATCATAAATATACTATGATGTTATTATGATATTTATTCTAACCACACTTGCAAACACGTCTATCTAATGTATCCGAAAATAATATTTCTTTGTACGGCAAACTACTGCCTCACGAAACGATGATTGTTCAATTTTCCCAAACCATATTTCATGGTGGCCAATATGATGGAACTATATTTTTATATGATATATATTACATTTATATTCTCTCAATTATTCTATAATTTTTATTTACAATATACCATCATTCTTTCCGTGATGTGTAAATATGATAATTTCATTTGAGGATGTGTAGACTAATGCCCCCTCAAAGTGACATGACTCAACCATGTTATACATGGACTGTATAGTGGATGGTTTTATTAAAATTGTGATAAATTAATGATATAAATAAAATAATTTAAGTATAATTTAAACTTATATTATTTGGTTATTATTCTTTTAACATAAAAAATAAATGAATGTAACCTTAATGCGTATGTTCGACCTACCATCTCCATGAACCGGGAATTTCATTTATTATATACAATATTATTGATATTAAAAATACATATATACTAGATATATATATGATATTTAAATACTAAAAAATATTCTAGTGATGATGGAATTTTTACTACATAGAAAATTGACATCAAACAAGTTCATTTTGATCTACAGTACCGAATATCAACAAACCGATCGATATGAAATTAAATAATTATATATTTTTATAACAAGATGATAAGTAATTTAAAATGAATAATAAATTGTTCAAAGATTGTGAATCAAGTATAAATTATCCTAATTTTATTATTTCGGAATATAAATAATGAAGGAGACATGTCAAACTCAAGGTAAGGGACTTCATCTCAATCTCATTTCATTAAAGAATATTTTAATTCATACACAACCTTATTTTATATGGTGTATAATCAACCGTTGTACTTTTAATTTTATTCAAATGTAATATTTTTCTATGAATAATGTTACTTCATGAAAAATGTAATGTTTTTAACTTATATGGGGTCAAAGAACACTCTACTACTGTAATAGTTATTTGATATTTGGATTCCACTATAGGACATAATGTTTTTAAAATTAAAATAAATATCTTATTCACATTTTTGGTGTTTTGGTTTTGAAGGTGGTTTTGAAAGCGGATTTACTATTTCAATATCTTGAAATGACTTATTTTGATTACAAATGAAATTGTTTCTATGAAATGTTGATAATTTAAATCATTTATGTGTTATGATTATATAATGATACATGGGAATTTGATAGGTGGTTATGTGAAAAACCAATGATGGGTGGTTACATGATAAACCAAAGAAGGGTGGTTTGGTGATAAACCAAGGACGAGTTGTTATGTTATAACAACCTATCCATTAGGTATACAATTCAGCCTTATGGATAGTCTAATTACTAATATGTGTGGAAGTTGACCATATGGTTATTCCATTTTAATATGTTTATGTACCAACTTACCTTTATATGTTATATGATTCTTTCTATGGGAATTATGGTAATCTTTTGGTTACAAAAAGGGTAAGAAATGATCTAATATTCAGTGAAGTATATTTTCTACTTCTTAAAGTAGAATAATATTACCTTGGGATAAAGCATTCATGGTTTTCTTGTTTTCCCAAGACTAAAAATTCACCTTCTTGGTGTATAACTAACTAAGATTCTTATTCTCATCCTATTTTTTGAAATGTTTTATAGAGGACATAAAGAACAATTGATTAATGGATGGGATCATGGAAAAGTTAAGCTATTAAAACGTGAAATGATATGATGTTACTTTTTAAAGAGTTTTTTGTTTTATGGAAAATTTGATATTGATTAGATGTGTGTAATTGTAATATTCATGTTTCTATGTATGATTTATGACCTAATTCTCTAAAACTCTAAACATGAAAAGATCCTCAGTGAGAATTAATGTCAAATTAATGACCTATCTTAAGATTAAGTAATGTTTAAGGTTGGGTCCAAATAGTTTGTATCATAGGTTGGTTTAGATTAATTTAGGAGATAAAATATTGTAAATATAATATTCATAATTGATTTTTTTCGCTTTATGATCAAAAGGATATAGATTTGGAAAATTACCATGTTGCTTTACCCAGTATATATTTTTTCATTGTAGTTTTCTATAGAGGAAACAGGGAAGCTGTGCTAGGAAGGATTGTAGAGGGAAATAACCTTCCATTTAGAAATCCTAATATAGTCAAAATCAGAATTCAATAGTTCATTTTATTGATGGATCTGTTGAATCAAGTGATAAATAATGGTTGAGTCCATGCATGAGATTAACCGAACCAACCGCAGAGGCATATTTCAATCGTAGATCATTTCATGAGGCAATGTCTCTCATCATTTAGAGGTTAATATGATCATATAAAAGCAAAAGGGTGGATTAAAGAACTAATAAAATTAATTTAATCAGTTGTTCATACAATAAAAACAATAGTCTTGTAGTTTTTCAGTTTTAAGGTTATGCTAATATGTGGTGGTCAATGAGTAACAGTATCAGAGGAATTGAAGTGACTTATTCCATGAAATGGGATGAATTTAAGAATATCTTCTTTGATAAATATTTTCTTATGGATGTTTGACAAAGGATTGAAAAGAAATTTTTTGAATTGAGAAAAAAGGAGGATGATTTTATGGCTACATATGAAGAAATTTTCACCCACATTTCAAGGTACATCGTAAATTTTAACTTGGTTATTGATAGCAAGATAAATCGGCTTTACTTAAGATTAAAGCTGAGATTTCAAGGGGTGTTAGATTCTCGTGAGTTAAAAAACTTTGATAAACTGGTATGATGTGCTGGGAAGGTAAAAATTTAATTTTTTGATGAGCATGTGATCCATGAGATAAAACAAAAGAATCAATCCTATTTGTAGGAAATGTGAAAGAAATCATCAAATAAGCCTATAGGTAATAAAACCAAATTTTCAGTTTGTGATAAATTTGGAAAAAAGAATCTAGGAGAATACCTCTCAATGTCCATGAAGTGATTCTGATGTGGTAATATTGGTCATATTACTCGTAACTGTAATAAAGTTGATTAGGCAGGAAATGAAAAACTAGCGGTAAGATGTTTCAGTTTTAATGGGATATGACATTATGGCAACGTGTCTCCATGTTTTATTACCCAGGGAGGAAACCGGAATGATAAAAAGTATAAGGGCATTGAAATATCATTTTCAACTACTATGGTTGATGTGGGACCATTAAATGAATTGGTGATAGTTATGTTACATGTTTCTTCAAAATATTCCAACACTCTATTTGACTATGAATCATCACATTCCTTCATTTCTGAGAGCTTTGAAAGTAAATTAGAAATAGAACCTCATGAAAGTGATATAGAACTTTTGGTAAAACACTAGATGGAAGTATTAAAGAAGCAATGATTTACTGGAATACTCCTATTATCATTAGTTGGATAGTCCCTCTTACATGTTTTGTTGAAATTTCTATAGTGAAATTTGATAACATTTTTGGTATGGATTGGATTTTAGTTTATCATGATAAAATAGATTTTAAAGACAATAAATTTTTATCAAATGATTTCATACCTTTTATAATATATCAATAAGTTGAAATATTTAATAATGATGGCAGTGAATGTTATCTAACTCATGTATTTGAAAATAAGGAATCAATTATGATTGGTGACATTCTAGTAATTAAACAATTCACATAAGATTTCCTGGTAAATTTCATTACATTTTTCTCAATTGGGAGGTTGTATTTACTACTGATTTAGTTCCTAATGCAAATCCTTTTTCTAAACCCTCTTATTGAATTTCTCAAGTAGAACAGGTGGAATTAAAAAATCAGTTAAAAGAATAACTTGAAAAAAGATACATTCGACCTAGCACTTCACCATGGGGTGAGATAGTTTTATTTGTGAAAAAGAATGATGGTTTCATGAGGCTATTTATTGATTAAAAATCCTTGAATAACATCACTATTAATGACAATTATTTTTTTGCCTCATATCAATGATTTGTTTAATAAAATCCAGGGAGCACATTATTTTTCAAATATTCATTTGAGGCCCGGGTACAACCAGGTGAAGGTGAAGGAGGATGAAATTTGAATGATATCTTTCGTAACGAGACATGTTAATTATGAGTTTTTAGTTATTAACATGCGGTTATCTAATGAACCAACTATATTCATGAATATCATGAATGGATTATTTCATCAGTTTCTAGATTAGATTTTGGTTGTGTTTATAGATGATATTTTGGTATATTATAAAATCTAGGATGGACATTGAAGTCACCTAAGGAGTGTTTTTAAAACCTTAAAATAAAATAAACTATATGGAATGTTTAGTTATAGTGAATTTTGGTTACAAAACATTTCTTCCCATGGTGATATTGTTTCTAAATATGGAATAACTATTGACCCATGTAAAAAATATTTGTTAAAGAGTGGCCAAGACCTACCAATATCATAGAGATTCATAGTTATCATGGATTAGAGGGTTGTTACAAAAGGTTTGTTGAAAATGTATCTCAACTATCTATCCCACTAACTAAGTTAATATGTGTGGGAGTTTTGTTCATCTGGAAAAAATAATGTGGTGATTGTTTTTAGGAACTGAAAAAGAAGATTGGTAAATGCGCCAGTTTTGGCCCTACCTTCTAGGAATGGTTAATTTGTTATCTACAATGATGATTCAATGAAAGTACTTTGTGGTATCCTTATAATGAATAATTTGGTAATTGCTTTTGATTCACATTACTTTAAAACTGAGGACTTAAATTACCCTACACATGAATTTTAATTTTCTTCTGTTGTTTTTGGTTTAAAAATTTTGAGGCATCAATCATATTGTGTAATTTTTGAAATATATGAAGATCGCAAAAGTATGAAGTATATATTCGGTCAAAAAAATTTAAAAATAAAGAAAATTCGATAATTGTAATTAATATAGGATTATGATTAAATGATTCATTACCATCTATGAAGGAAAAATAATGTGGATGAATTTTTTAGTAGAAAGTGTAATGATACATTAACCATGCTATATTTAAAATGACATCCTTTAGTTTTTGATTTCATGAATTTTGGATTGGAAGCTGTTGGTGCATGAAATTCCCTTATTTTTATTAAGGTGGTAGTGAAATCATCTCTATCTAACATAACTAATAAATGGAAGAAATAAGAATGTGGGTTATATAAAAATGAAGAATTGGTTCAGAAGTGTAAGTTACCTAAATTTAACATTGATAAAGACTATGTTTTGGGGTTTTGAAAGAGATTATGTGTGGCCTGTGATTTACATTTGATGAAAGATTTATTACACGAATTTCATAGTTCTTAGTTATTAATTTATCCTGGAATTCATAATATTTAGAGATATCTTTAGGAGTATTATTAGTGGGATGGTAGGAAAAAAATTTGATGACCTTACTGTGAAGTGTTTGACTTGTCAACATGTCAAAGTAGAACAACAGTTACCGAAAGGGATGCTTCAGCCTTTCTCAGTGCTAGAGTTGAAATTTGAAAATATAACTATGGGTTTCTAGAGGTATTAACAATGAATTATCAAGTTAATAATGAAATATGGGTTGATATTGACCGATTGACTAAATCGGCACATTTTATTCCTATTTGAGATACTATGTGTCTAGGTCAACATTCTCTATTTTATATTAATGAGATAGTCATGTTACATATAGTTACCCTCTCCATGGTATCTTATCTTGATCTTAGGATAACTTTTATGTTATGGAAAAGACTTTAGAAGTCATTGATAATTGATTTAAATTTTAGTATAGATTTTAATCATCAATCATATGGGCATTCAAAACTAACATTTTTGGCCGTAGAGGATATGTTACATGATTATAAAATGGATTAAAAGGGGTATTGGTATCAAAGTCATTATTTGGATGATTTTTATTATAAAAATAGTTTTCATTATAGTATACATATGGAACCATTTATATCATTATATGGAAAGTTGTGTCAAACTCTAGATTTTTGGGATGAAGTATGTGAACAGAATTTGATGTGAATAGAATTGATAAAAGTGATGGTAGCAAAATATCTATTGATTAAAAAGCACCTGAGGACATCTTAGAGTTCAGTGAAAAGCTACAATGATAACGAAAGGAAGTATCATTCGTTTTAGTTAGGTGATCTTGTCTTTCTAAAAGTTTCTCTAGGGAAAATTGTGATGTGTTTTGTTAAAAATTGAAATTTGAGTGTGAGGCTCATTGAACCCTATGAAATCCTAAGGAAAGATTGATCATTTTCCTAAAGGGTGTAATTAAATATATGTTTATCCATCACACATAATTTTTTTTCATGTTTCAATTTTGAGAAATTATATGTCGGATCAATATCATGTTTGGAGTCTAGAGGTAGTTCAGTTGGAAGAGAATTTTTTTACGAGGATCAGCCAGTACAGATTCTTGACTGCAAAGAAAAAGTGTTTTGGAATAAGGTGACATATATGGTAATGGTTTTTAGAAAACCAATATGTTTTAATAGCGTACATGGGAATCTGAAAATTCTATGACGGATAAATACCCCCACTTATTTGATATGTAAATAAAATTGTGGGGACACAATTTCCAAATGGTGGTAATGATGTAACATCCTAGGTATTTATATAATAATAACTTTTCATATATATTAATATTTATGAACATGATATTAATTTTATGTTAAAGAGTATGCATTTTTTTTATAGTGTATCTAACATGCAAAAATTGGTTTTCCCAAAATCATATGTTTCATAGAACTATGAGTTATAACGAAAAAACATATAATAATACCATTTTTATTTTAAATGTTATTTAATTCCTAGCTGTTGTATTTGGAGGAATGAAAGTAATAATCAAAAATTTTATCACACCCAATTGTTAAATGTTTTTACTGTTATCTAATTAATATTATAGGAATCAAATGAGAAGGACTCTAATTCTAAGCATAAAATACTCTAATATTTTCAAAACCTCGTTTTACTGCCTTTTGATTGAAAACATTTTGAAATATATTTTTTAACTTTTATATGTTATATTTGAAAGAAAAATCTTTATTTAGATGTGGGGCATCCTGATTTACCTGAGCTGGAAATTTGGTATTTTTCTGATAAAATTCATATTTTTTTGAATAGTGAAAAAAACTGCATTTTTATTCAAAACTGTCGTCTCATATAAATTATTTATATAGATATATTGTCCTTTTAATTGGTTTTAAATTGTAATAGGATTAATTTTTTATAATTTAATCCAATATTTTTACAATAGATGTGATTTACATTAAAATTGGACATAAACACATGTCAATCTTTTGATAGTTTTTACTTTTTAAAAACCTGCTTTCTAGTTTTGACAACAGGAAATAATTTTAAATTTAATTATTACAATTATTTTTCTTAAATTTTTTAAAAAAAAATTATTCCATACTTTGAATCATAAGGTCCATATTGTGTGAATAGGTACCTTTATGTTTTTGATATTATTAATAGTAACTTCAGTAACTTTGTTTATTTACCACTTTTAAGGAGTAAATCTGGTAAATATGGGTAAAAAATAAAATTTTAATAATATAAAACTACCCTAAAACGTGCCTTAATCCCATTGGTTGAGTAAATTTTGGCCATGATCATCCTTTGTCCGATCTATTAGCATTTGGGATACTCTTGGGTGTGAAAATGACATGTTTTAATAATTAATGTAAAGTAAAGATAAATATATCATCATCATGTATCTTTCGAATAAATTTATTTTAATATTGGGTTATATAACTTATCTATTTGAAATAAATAATCATTAAAAAGATAAAAATATTCTCTACATCATGGTATTATATTTATAATTTATAGTAATTAAATAAATATTTTTTTTGACATAATGATGATGTTGTTCTTACCTTTTTAAAAAAAAGAATCAAATAAATTATAATATAAATATTAAACTAAATATAATTTAAACATTTTGATGCCATAAATTAATTTCATGGATGATTATGACATCATATATTTTAGTAAATGTCTTTGTTTATAGGTAATCAAGTTGATATGACTTTATCAAAAATCATTTACTAAATAGATTCCAAATTGACATAAATGAGTTTTAAATCAAAAACTAATTTACTAAATGATATAATATTCAAAAAATTCAAAGATTCACAAAAATGACATGTATAATGTTAAAAATATCATTAATTCTTCAATTTTGATTCAATTGAAAATTTATAGATACTTTAGTAACCATATATTATAAAAATATAGGAATACATAGTAAGAGTTGATGTTTTTAACTTAGGGTTGAAGCTAAATTATAAGGTTTATTTTGTGACCAAAAGTTTTCTAAATCATATTTTTTATTAAAGAATTTTGGCCCATGAGTATCTTATCCACGAAATATATCACATTGGAACTATTATAATTTGAAAATCATTTTATAATGAAATAATATTTGAAGACCTTTCTAAAGTGCCCCTCCTACCTCTTATAGAAGGCTACCTCCTCTTCCCACTTAAAAACACTTATAAATACCCAAGGATAAAAGATCGTATACTCATATAAGCCCCAAACATCTCTCCCTTTATCATATAACCCATACCTTAATCATAAATAAATTCAAGGAAGACTTTTGCTCAAATACAAAGAAGTTACCTGATTTAGCGGTAATGGGTTCTCTCGCATTCATTTTTTTATTTACATTATCCACTCCCTATTCTCTTAATATTATTTGATTAAATAACAATGAAAATATCCTCAATACATTAGTATGTTGTTATGAGAAGTATTATAACTACACCTACACACACCTACATCTAATTTATATGAACATAATATTTCTGTACATGTCAAACTATTACCTCACGAAATGATGATTGTAAAATTATTCCCTAAACCTCTCATGGAGTCCATTAAGATGGAAATTTATTTATATATTATATATATTATATTTATATATTTTATATTCTTTATTATTTTTTATTTATAACATCACATTATTATTTCCATGATGTGTAAATACAAAAATTATTTTGAGGATGTGTGGAATACCACCCCCTCAAAGTGATACGAGTCGTTCATGCTATACCTAGCAAATATAAAGGATGTTTTTATTAAACCTATGTGACAAACATCACATAGAGATAATACTAGTATTATACTAGATATTTATATAATTTTATTATTATTATTTTAACATGACAATGAAATAAAAGTAGTATTCATGCATACGTGCGACCTACCATCTCCATGAATAGTGCATTTGATTTCATGTATCCTAATATTATGGATATTATAAATACATATATACTTGATATATATGATATTTAAATAATTAATAATATAGTAGATATGATGGACTTTTTACCACATGGAAAATTTACATCAAACTTGTTCATTTTCAGCTCAAGTACTGAATATCGACAAACAAACCAATATAAACTTAAATAATTATGTAATTTTTATAACATGATGATAAGTAAAAAAATGAATAAAATATAGAATAAATTAACATATGTTTATTATTTAGGAATTAAATAATTAAAAAGAGATTTTCTACTCAAGGTTAGGGTCTTTGTAATAATCTATGTTCATAAATACATTTTTTAATTCATACATGAACTCTTTTTATATGGTGTATAATAAACAATTTAACATTTAATTTAATTAAAAATTAATATTTTTCTATAAATAATTTTACTAAAATACAAAATTAATTCTATTAACATATACATTGATAATGACCTCTCCACTATCGTAACTATTATTTGATATCTGGGTTCCACTATAAGCTTGAATGTTTTTAAAAGGAAATTTAATTCGATATTAACATTTTGGGTGTTTTGGTTCTGAAAATTGATTTGAATGTGGATTTACTATTTCGATATCTTGAAATGATCACTTATGATTTCATATGAAATTCTATGTGTGATATATTGATAATTTAAATCTTTTATGTTTTATGATTTTATAATTCTATGTCGAAATTTTACGGGTGTATACAAGATAAACCAAGGATGGGAGACTATAAGATAATAGAAACATGGGTAGTTCAGTGATAAACCATGTACGGGTGGTAATGTTATAACATACAATGATTTGAGTATAGAAGTCGTTCATATGGTTATTCCATTTAGTAATATTTGTTTATGTCGACCGTATGGTTATTCCATTTATGTATGTTTATGTCCCATGTTACAATATATGTTATATGTTTCATTCTATGGGAATTATGGTGATCCTTTGGTTAAAAAAAGGGTATGCAATGAGCTTGTATTCAGTGAAGTATATTTACTACTTTCTAAAGGTGAAAATAATTACACTATGAAAAATTATTCATTGTTTCCATGTTTTCCCAAAAATTACAGTTTTTATTATTTTTGTATCCCATAATAATCTTTTAATGCTCATCCCATGTTTTTAAATGTTTTTCAAAGGACTTAATGAAGAATAGATTAAAAATGAGATCAATGAAAAGTTATGTTGTTAAAACATGAAACGACACAATGATTCTTTTTAGAGAGTTGTTTGTTTTATAAAAAATGGATATTGAGTATAAGTGGCTAATCATAATATTAATGTAAATATGTAAGATTTTTGACCTAATTATCTTAATATCTAAGCCAAAAAAGATCCTCAAAGTGAATTAAACTAAAATTAATGACTTATCTCAAGATTAAGTAACAGTTAAAGATGTGGCCTCATATTTTATCTTTTATGTGTAAATTTCCCATTATTATATTTAATACATGATTTTCAATATCAGGTTTATTTATTTAAGTGACTAACCATGTATTAGATAATATTTTTCCATAAGACTATTTATTTTAGTTCTATCATTCATTCTTGTTAATTAATTAATTCATTTGATCACTACAAAAAGTACATAATAAAATAACCATGAAACTGATAGAAATAAAATTATAAAATGGTATCATGATGGGATTAAACTAATCATTATTTTATCTAGAAGATGATAAAATAACTATTGACCATGGGGAAACACCTTGAACCATTTATGGATCATGTTTCATTTTTTCACTCATCCACCTATGCATCTCTCTTGTATTGTTTTCCCCTTGACTCTAAACATGAACCTCCTCCACTAACATGGGGGATCCATACATTTCATATTTTTTACTCACATGTAGGTAAGGGGAATGGGTTTATTTAAAAGAAACTATGGTAATTTATACCCTTATATAACAAGAGGAGATACGACATGAATGCCAGTAATTAAATTTTATAACAAATTAATATAATCCAATCACATAAAATGGTTTGGTATAAGATAAGAATCATCTATATATATGCAATGAATTATGAATTGAATAAAATAAGAATTCGATTTTTTTTATTTAATATAAATAATTATTGATATTATTAATTATATTCTATAATTAGTCAATTCATTTTTCATACTTCTTATTTGAATATCCTTGAGATTCACATCTGTCATATTTTTAAACAAATTAAATAAAATTATTTAAAATTTACTATAAAAATTATTAATGGAAACATTGAGGGAAAACAGTGTGTACCCATCTGAACAACCCAATATGTATTGTACTCATATATAGTTTACTCTTTCAACATGAGGAATAAACAACTTATTATGTAATTTCATGATACGTAATATCATCTCAATGATCATATGGTTTATATGATTCCTTTTTTGAAATTATCATGTAATGATTCAATTCATACAGTAGTAACTATAATATGACTTATACATGATATGTGGATCCGAATAATATACAAAAAAAACTATTAGATTATATATAAACTTGTCACATGGACAATCATACCAACTCAAGGGCCACACACAATCACATTTTGAGAGGTTTAAACAGTATAATAAATTTAAATTTTATTATCTATAATATTTTATATGTAAAAAATGTGTAAAAGGTAACTACATAGCATGAACTATTAACACCTTCTTTCTATGGAACATAATTATGGGCTTTTCATGTAACCACGTCATGGAAAATATTGGTGTACATTGAATGTGCATGGGTTACATGACATGTGGTATCTGAGTTACATGGTCACCAGTCAGTTAGAATATGTAATATGATACATGAAATGTATGTGATTTAATTACTAGATACCATGTACGGAAGTTACATGGCAGGTACTCCAGCTGATTGTGCACCAGGATGGCCCTATCCACACATGATGTATAGTTAAATTCAACATGTATAAAAAAAATTACATTCCTTGAATTAATTCCAAATTAATTCGAGGTATATTAAACACTAGTACATGATATGTACCTCCAGGTTAAATGACTTTTAGTCATGTGTTATTCAGCTAGATTACTCGACACCACAAGTTGAGATCTTCAATATTTTTTCTTCATAAAATTATTCAATTTTTAATATATTTATGAGAAATTAAGAGGATGAAGAAGATCTTGCTTTCTTATGATCGACGATCAATATGATATTTACATGATGATAAAATTCATGAGAGCCATAATTGAATCAAATACAATACAAAATATATAAATCACTAGAAGTAAACCATATGATCGTCACATATTATATATTGTTAATTTAATAAATTAAAACGATTCATAGTGAGAAATTATTTATTCATTGATTGATATAAAAATAGATTTATATATAGAACCATTGACTTTTTATGAATAAATAATTGTTTCCCTCAGTTAGTCATCCACACATGTTCCAAAAATATATGAACCTCCCCGTAGGAATCACTGTGTGGTAGCACACAAAATTCTATTACTTATGTTTTTCTCAATTCATAACCAATAAAATAACTCCCAATGGATTATCGTTGATCTCTCTTAAATCAAGCATAGAATGTTAAGGAAAATCTCTCCCTATTCATGGGATCATTAATAGAGAAGGGATCTATATAGTGCTTCGAGAGTATTCTCTAGACTTCATTATTCACAATTAAATAACTGAATTATATCTCTTGAAAAATAATATTATTGGGTTTACATATTGTTTGGGATATAGATAGTTAATTGAAAAAGTTAACTTTAATAATTATTTATTCCCTGTGGAACACCATGTCTATAATAGTAATATTATAATTATTTCTCTATATATGCTTAACATGTGATTTAAATGAAATTTTATTTAATCAAATAATATTATATATATATTATTTTTCCATGGGCATATAAACTCATTCCTCTATTCCTCCACAATATTTATCCAGCATTAAATAATGAATATTTATTTAATAAATAAACATTAGTGCATTATTATCCAATAAATAAAAACATATTTTACCCAGTAAATAGAAAATAAATACTTATTATATATTTTAGTCACATAATATTCCCACGAATAATAGGTGATGGAATATATGTTATCAAACAAACATGAATAATAATTAAACCACACGATAGAATAATATTTATTCACTTTGTAAAATAATACAAAATAGTATATTATTAACTAAGATTCTCGATACCCTTATTATGTGACCTTCTATTCCTCTTTCTTAGTGGCATTAGACAAAGCATCCAAAATCCAATGGGTAGATTATAAAAACATTCCACAAAACCCATATAGAAGGAATTTAAATCCATAATGAGATAATATATCATATATAAGCTTATATTGTAATATAATTTCTTTATCAAGATGTATCTAATCAAAAAGGTTTCATTCTAGTTCAATTAAGCTATGTTCTCGATGTATCTGTCTTTGACTTTCTAGAAATTGAACATGACTATAGAAAACCTTGTCCATGTATTTTTTTAGCCTATATAATTTACATAAAATTTCATAATATATTAATTTCCATTAATTATGTAATAGAAGGTAAAAAACCTTTCTCTTTTTATTATTTAATGAAATATTACTCATGATGTACTAAGTTCATCCTACCTCTATATGAACATATCTCCTCGTGGTTTTGAATAATCAATAAAAGTATGAAACTTATAACACTCATTAAAAATAATTTTAATGTCTAAGAATAAATACACATATTTGAAAATTGGAACATAAAATATCACTTGTAAATGTTGATTTTATAAGGAGGGTTATCATTCTCATTATATCCTAAAGTGGATATTACTAATGGTGTAAAACATGAGAAGGTGTCTCAAATTCCTATGAGTATCTACCCTTGATACCCAATATATTCTTTTCACTCAAATTATTTCATTTTAATATGTGACATATATTTTTGAATACATTCATCTCACTTCTGCGTTCTCATTATACTGGTAACTAGTATGACCTTTTAGTTTTCTAACAATTCTCAATACATAATCACATACTATGTTTCACAAAAGAACAATCCTTGTGTGATAATTAGTTTAATAATATTCAGAAAAATAAATACTGTTTATCATAAAGCACACAAAATTTAGTTATTGGGAAATAATTCCAAAACCAGCCTATATTGTGGATCATCTCTTCAAATCCTTTTTCACACTTTTCTACAGCCCCTCAATCCGCCAAGCCTCTTACCCACTACAGTTACTATAATTATGATGCATGCCTTATTGTTCCCAATCTTTGGTGATGATTTACTGGCTTACTAGTTGTAATGATATTGATTTAGTTAATTTGTACACTATTTTTTACACATAAAACCATCAAATTCCATTTTTAAATTCGTTAATTAAAAATAATACTAAAATATTTTTTCCCAAATTTTTGTTAAAATTCTTACTACCCAAACAATTAATGAAAAATGAATAAATTTGATAAGTAAAATATTTTATTAATAAAATATATGTTTTCCTATTTAAAAATGAATTCATAAAATTTACCCACAATACTACCATCTAGATCCTATTTTCAATCTCAAATCAATACTATCAAAATTACCCTTATTTGTTCCAAAAAGGGTTACTTCAGTGCTTAAAATGATTAACTAATAAGCACGATTAAAAGTGTGAATCATTTATCATCACATAGAGACGATATCATTGATGGGGACTATATTCACACTTAATTTTAGCACTATTAAAAGGGGATTTCATCAATGCTTTTGTTTGTACTTATAAATGTGGACTTTATCATATATTTTGTTAGAACTGATAGAAGATAGAGTTGTCAATGAAAGATGCATACCTATAATAAAAACCCATATTAGAAAACATAACTTGGTTTGAAAGAAAATATTACCAAAGACCATATTGAAATAAATATATAAAACTAAACCAACAATTAAATTAATAATTTACATACAAAATACTTACATAGATTTCATATTCACAATTAATCAAAAAAACCAAATAAAAAATCACTTATAGTTGTCTTTTTCAAATTATGAACCTCTGTACCAAATGTTGTCCCTAAAATAAAATAAATGATTATTTTACTAAAATCATAAAAAATTAAAAATAAATTATAACTGTATATAATTTAGATATGATATGTTATATTTATAATTACTAAATATTTAAATCATATTACCAGTTATAGAAATAGTTTTATTGTTAATTATATAATAATTATTAATTATGATACTAATTAATAATTATATTGAGAATTACTAATTAAATTATAAATTTATAATCTCTATAAATTATATTAAAATTTACTAAATATATTAATGACATTATCAAATATTAATTATCTTAATTAATTATATATTTTTAAATAATTAAATCATTAAACTAAAATGACACTTTTATATTCAACAAAAACACTTTGAGTTGTATTGGACACATCTTGTTTCAGATTAATGTGCGGTTGATTCCTACAAAACACACATAAATTTGGGATTTGTTCATAAATCATCAAGATAATTATAACATGTTTAGAAAATTATTCTCATCTTACCTACATTTTTTACTAAAGTTCCATTTATTACATAAATACACACTCTTTGAGAAATACCATTAACATAGTGTGTTAGATGGATGTGTAATTGATTATGAAATGTCCAAAATGAATTATGTATAGTTTCCCTAATGTTTCAATATAACATGAGGTATTTTTCTTAGCATTGATAATTTTATTTTTGTTTAAAACTAAAATGACAGTTATATTGAAAAATGACACTTGAAGTCATACATGCCACATATTGTACCCAATTGAAAGGTAGTCGATTCTATAATACCAAGAATGAATTATTTACTTTTTACCTAAACATTAAATAAAATATGATCTTTTTTACTCATTTTTTTCTATGTGATGTGTAATTTAATGTTAAATGATACTTGTAATGTGAAAACATGCACATTGATTCGTAATGACAACATAATATGTCATATTGATGTGTGATTGATCCTACAAATACAAAAGAATTATGTATCATTTTACTAATGATTCAAGACAATATGAGCTCATTTTTTTTGTTCTGAAAATGTTATGCACATTTTAAACTAATAAGACACTTTTAATGTGGAAACACAAACTTTGAGTCATGATGGACACATTGTGTGTCATATTTAAGTGTGGTGGATTCCCACACATCAAAAATGAATTATAGATTATTTCCATAATTTTTGAAAACAATCGAATATTTTTCTCCATTCTTTGAGAATGTGACACACATTTTTTACTATAATTAATATTTTCTATTGAAAATACACAATTTGTGTTATAATTTCCAAATGATTTTTCAGATTGTCATGCAATAAATTTATACACATCAGAAATTATTTATGAATATTTTTTATACTTTTTTATGGAAATACTATATAATTCAATTTGTTTTACATATGTGATCCATGTTTTAGATTAAAAAGAAACTTTTAATATGAAAACTGAAACTTTGAGCCATAGAACAAAAATCGATTATTAGATTGATGTGTGGTCGATTCCTATATGTCAAAAAATAAATTATGGTTTACATTAAAAATATTTGGAAACATTATCAGATAATTTTATGAGTTTTAACACTGTGAAACATATTTTAAATTAAAATTACAGTTTTATTTATTTATCACACTTTCAGTCATACATACCATATCATGTGTCAAATTGATGTATGATTGATTCCTATAGATTAAAAATGAAATTTGGATTGTTGTCCTAATGTTATAAATAAATATTAACTTGTTTTCCCAATTTTGACTATGTGACAATTGTTTTAAATAATAGTGAAACTTTTATATTTAAAACATTAAATTTGAGTGATATTGACAATATCATGTGTTGGATTGTCATTTGGTATATATCTAAATGTTACTAATGAATTATGGATCATTATCCAAAATTTTCAAACTAATCTGATCTTGGTGTCATGGTTTTGACAATTTCCATTCCATTTAAATTTTCGTTTCATTGTGATAATTAATTACTTAATAAATATTAATAGAATAAATACATTTATCATTGTGATTATGTTAATGAATCTCTTTATTTTAACTATATATGTTCTTATATAGTAATAATATATTTAATATTAAATGTCAATTATTGAATTAAATATTTTTGAAAATTGAAAAGAGGATCATAATGGCTTCAACTTGATTAAGGTCACTACTATAAATCTAGACCTTATATTCCTCATAAGGTGAATCCTTCACTTTTCAATCCTCTCGGACTCTTTTATTTTTTTCATTCTTCAAAATACACTATTTTCACTATCATTTTCCAATATAAATTACCATTTTTATTTACATAAAAAAACTATTATCAATCAATCATAATCTATTTATTTTTTATGAATTAATCTTTTAAGTGAAAAAAAACTCAATTAGAAATATCCTTGAGATATAGTATCTGAAAAATATATTACATTATTATGTAAAAATTATTTTTATTAGGACATATAAATAAAAATATCATTATCAATGTAGCAACATAGTTAGAGGTTTACTAAAAGGCTAGTTTATTTTTAATATTCTGATTCAAATATTTTTTTGAATCCCTCTAATTACTTTGAATATATGAATGAAACCGATTTTGTAATATCCAAAATCAAATTCCGTAACACCCACTCAAGAATTTATATTATTTTGTCCTTGAAATTTCTATAAACATTCATAATATAGTAAAAAATATGGGTCAAAGATATTTAAATATTTTAGAATAGTTCTTTGGTGCTAAAATGTGTGTATTAATACCTAAAACATATATTTTTAGGATTGAAATTTTTAAAAACCCCAAAATATAGTATTTAAAATCAATGGAATCATTGAAAAATAATTAACCATGAAATAATTAGCTACATAAATCCATGGAACGTGAAAACCATATGGCCTCAATCATTTTCGTTTGTCCAAGACACTATAGTAAAAATAGGCCAAGGGGAATAGGTGTTGTATGATACATGATAAAATAAGAACTAAAAATTGTGAAAAAAATGATAGATCAACTAAGAAAGAATACACCGAATCATATAACATCAGATTTAAGAGGAAATATTTGTCTAAGAATATCAATGGGGTGTGGTGGTAGAGTTCATGTTCCACGAGATGTTGAATGACATAAGTGATTTGGGTTCTATTATGGTTCATTTTAAATGATAAGAATAGGTTTTAACAACAATTTCCCAAAGTCACTAATAACGATATGTTTTATCAACACCTATTATTTTAGCATTGATAAAGCCTAAATTTTATAAATTTATTTTAATAACTGATTAAATACATTTAAAATAAATTATAACAAGTTTAAAAAATTATATTAATTATAAAAACATAAAAATTAATATATATTAAAATGAAGATAAATACATAACAATTATGTGTAATACAACCATAGTAATGAAATTAAATGTCAATAAATTAGTATTTTTAAATAAATATAAAATATATAAATTAATAAAATACTAATCAAATAAATAATAAAAATAACTAAATTTTAAAAAATAATAAACAATATTATGAAATAAATAATATTAAATAATATTAAATGAATGAAATTAATAAAGAGAAGGATTTATTAATTAAAAAATAGATATATAATAAAACATTAAAAAATAAAAATGTGTTATTTAATATATTAAGTATTAAGAAATCGGAAATTAATATTTAATAAAATGAAAATGAATACCGATTAAATGTATAAATTATAATGATATTATAAAAATTTCAAATCAATTCCATCCAGAAGAAAAATCTTCTGACTATTTATAAGATATAAATTTAAAAGTGGACAAGGAAATGAATTAGATAAAATAAAGGGAATTTCCCTCATACAGGAAATATAATTCTTAAAGATCATAATATGATAGATCATTTTCCTTATCATCGTCATTGGTAGTTCCCCACTCAGTCTAAGAATTACCTTGAATTATGTTCTTATGGATCTCTGCATTTTATCTTATTAGCACATTAATGGATAATCTGGTGGACATGGTCCTTAGCATGTTGGAGTAAATAATAAATTGTGTATATTAAATTAAAAATATAGAACAAACGAATAAAATTTACGTATTAAAAATATTATATATTTAATATATAATGCTAATAAATAAAATTCATTGCCATATAATAAAATCCAAAAAAATAAGAAAATAACGTGTGAGTGTTTTTATATAAAATTACATTAATTACATATATGTGTCCATAAAATTGATTTTTATCAATAAAAAATATATTTTATAAATTGAAAAAATTTACAATTATATAATATGGTCATTAAATGTCCATTAATTGATTCTAATCTATTAATATTTTTAATTATTATTCATTTATAATTTTAAATCATTCATCCCTATATATATACATCAATATAAATATATTTATTTATTATAAATATAAGATATATTAATGAATAATAATTTCTAAAATAATATAAAAAATCAAAAAAATTATAAAATATATTGAATAAATATAAATAAAAAATGAATAAATTATAAAAAAATAAAAAATAAAAAACATATTAAGGAAAAAATAAATTCAATTTAGTGATGGTTAAAAATGAGTGCAATTTAAAAAAATAACATTTTGAAAAATTATTAAAGATGATAAATAAGATTAATTATTTATTTAAATGTAAATGCATATATGTATATATATATATGTAAAAAAATATTTTTTATTACACAACTAAAATTTAAAGAAACATTATATATTGATATATATATATATATATATATATATTAATATGAATATATTTATATATTAAATATATAAAGGGGTAATAATTTATAGTGTAATGTAAAATATTAATAATTTACAATAATATTAAATGATAAAATATTAAAAATGAATAGATTTCAAAAATGAAAAAATACTTATCTATATTAATGAATAAATAATATTAAATGAAGAAATGTTAAAAAATTGTGAAACGTAATTAAAAAAATTATGTTCAACAAAAATTAGAAAATAAATAATATTTATTAATTAAAAAAATTCTAAAAATTTTTTGAAAGTATAAAATTAAAAAAAAAATATTAAAATAATAATGATAAAATTGAATAAATTAAAAAAATATTAAATTATTTACTAATGAATTAAATAATAAAAAATATATACATATATATATATATAAAAGATTAATAAATACTATATATTAAATAAAAATAATGAAATGATAAAAATTTAATATTTAAAAACATAATATAAATTTTATATTAAATGATAATTAATAAAAATATAAATAATTAATATTAAAATTTTATTATTTTTTATGTGTGTTTCTATAAAATTGAATTAATTATGTGTGTGTGAATTATTTCATGACATAATAAGTGTATGTATAAGTATTTATTTGAAACATTTAATTAACAATTAAATATTAATTATTTGATAAATATGTCAAATTGAAAATGAACCTTGATATCACAAAATGTCATTAAATGTCTACTAATATCATTTAGTTACTATTTTTAAATAATAATAATATTTAATCAAATAATATAAAAATATACGACATCTATATTATGTGTAAATACATGTTTTTTATTATATAAATCATATTTATGAACATATATATATATATTCCAATATGAAATATTTTTTTAGTAATATCTTGCTATTTTTTAATATATCATTTTATTTTCGCTATAACACATTCTGATAAAGGTCACTATTATCAACACTATGAAAAAATAATGATTAAGTCGGGGCATTTGTCAACAGTTTTTTTAACTTTGATAAGGGTACCCTTTAACATTACTTTTACCTTTCACTGATAAATCCACCCCTTTATAAATGATTTTTGTTGGATCTGATAAAGTTAATGGCACAAATATTAAAAACTTCATAGCAGTGAATGACTCAAAGATAATGGTTCAATCTTCCACATTATCCACAAAAATTCTTGTCCCAATTTCGGGCACACTCGAAGGAGTACCCAATTTCATAATGTAATAAAGAATGGTCTATATCTCTCGTATATGTTACTTTACTACCTACATGAACCATTATTAAACTATATTCTGAATCTTTGGACATGATACGTTGTATCCTGAATTAGACTCAAATTAATCATAACACAGATATCTGACTCTATGGAAAAAATTGAGAATGGAATGATAATACATAAATTTTCATGAAATTTTCAAATCTTAATCTATTCCTTATATTTAAAATTATTAATGAATTAAAACAATTAAATATAATCCTCCAATTCTAGTCCAATTAAGGGAAGACTCTATAGACTACCAAATTCTCTATTGAAATTACCAATGGCCGAAGTCACTAGTCTCTAGAAGGCTGTTAACTTCTCCAAGCCTTCGTAAGCTATATACAAATCCTTTTTTACATGATATAATTTTTCATAAATTAGACTTATATAAATCATGGAATACACTTCATGATCTAACATATAAATGTGAGAATGAAAATAAAATCGACAATTTTCTTCTGAAATGATTATTCTAAATTTAAGCCAAATAATAATTATTGTAATTTAAGTAAAACTATTACATATAATCCTTAAATTATCTATAACAATTAATGAAAAATCATCAAAATATATTCATAATAATCCTAATCATTCCAATACATTTTTTATTTTCTTTAGGATGATATTTTAAAATCACCTTCGTTGGATTACTTAAATAATTCTACAGTCCCAATATTAAAATGGCTGTGAATATTTTATCAAAATTCAAAACTATACATTGTTATACCCCATTTTATAAATCCATCTCCCAAATATAATTTTATCAATTAACATCAACTAATATAGTATGTCATTTTCATATAATGAGTGAAATATTTGTTACATTGTCTTGAATCACTTGTATGAAATCAATTCCATGGGGGGCATTCCAATACTTATAAAAATTTATTTTGTGACCTCATATCCTTTCAATTTATTAATATTAAGTGACATTAGAACTTTTTATGGTCTCTATTGTTTATCATTCTTTACTAATAGTCAAACTATCCTGAAATTAGTCCCTCTATTTTCTTAATCATCCCATGATTTTAAGATGGTCACTATATATGACTGTACATATTTGTCAACCATGTGTGTATCTCTAATTGGAATGTGTGAGAATACTATATTATCTCATCCATTGAGATGAACCAATATAACATGTTTATATACTATACCATTACATGTGATTATTCATTACAACTTGTACAAACCACACCCATATACTCTATATGCATACTTTCATTGGATAATATGTAAATAAAAAATTAATTTAATTTTTTTCAATGTCTCCCATAAATAATCTCCAAATATATTACCCTTGTACATTAATCATATATAATACACTTCATATTTTCTAAGATAATGGGAATATAAAAGAAGTGTGAACTCAAAACAGTATTAAGTGTAAAACATAATAAATCTCAACTAAGTCAATATAAGTGTAAATGGTATAATATAATAGGGTGGGTATATTTTGAACATATGGGTGTGAGAACATGAAATTTGAATCATCCCCAAAGGAGTAATAGAATGGATCATAACATGAATTGTAATATAAATCATAAACATATGTTTAATATGTCTAATTACATAGAAATATTTCACATACTTAATCATAGAAAATCATATCTCATGTCCAATCTCACTTCAAAAATCCTCATGACAGTAGGGATACATATACCCCAAAATGTAATTATATTACACAACCTAAAATGTCCTATAATAAAAAATTAAAAGAAATTTAAATCTATACTGAATGAAATGGAGCACTAAAATTTTGGGTCACCTGTCACGACCCGCCTTCACCAAAAGGAGCGAATGGTCAGCAGGTTGCCAGGCCCTTCCTTCTTTAAGTTGAAGGAGAGATAATGACCCCTGAAACCCACCTTCAATAGGTCCCGGAGTGGCGACTAGCACTAAGGGTATAGAAAATTCTCACAAATGGAAGGAATTACCCTTTTTATTTTATAGGATCGAGAGATAAGGAAAAGAAAACCCAACAACACCAAGGTAGAAAGAAAATTAAAGCCAAAAGTAAATCATTCCCACATGCATGTTTCAAAAATAAAAGCCACAAAGTGCAAAAGGTGACTACAAGGTAAGTACCAAAAAGAAAAACAACAACTGCAACTGCTCCAAAAGTCCGAGCTAGTAAGGTCCTGCGTGATCCCCGAAGTCCTCCTGGAAACCTGAAATCAGTTTTATATACGTAGGGTGAGCATACAAGTACACTCAGTATGGAAAACCAAGACTCTCGTACACAAGTGGGGGAACGTACTAAAGTCTCGTGAGAAAAAGGGTAAACCAAACACCTAACAAGGAAAACTATCCATCTGAGGCCTCACCAAGGCTCACTCCCCAAATAACGCAAGTCAGGTAATATATATAATAAGAGCTCATCGATGTTTGGGTACCCCGCGCCACTTTCCCACTGGTTATTGAGACATCCTATGCATCGAACCAATCCCTCCATTCTCACCACAGTCCCACTGCCACACCCGCCTGCACACACCTGGGCCACAACCACACGCAATCCCACTGCCGAAATCCCTCCGGCACACACCTGGGCCTCAACTGCACGCAGTCCCACTGCTGAATCCCACCCGCACACACCTGGGCCACAACTGTCACATGTAACCATGCCTGCAAACACCTAGGCCAGAACAACCACCACCACGCCCGAAGAAACTTGGGCTAAAGGATCCACTACCACGCCCGAAGACACCTGGGCCTCATCCCGAAGACACTTGGGAAACCACCTACCGCACACACCTGGCCAACAACCACACCACCATGCCCAAAGGTTCTTGGGCTAATAATGGACTTCAGGCCATCACAGCCTGCCCGAAGATACTTGGGCTATCCGGGAAAGGGAGCAGAAAAGGAGCTAATAACCAGCCACTAAGAATAGTGTTGGGAAAAACACCCTCCCCCGTGAAATGGGGATGTTCGGCACTAAGTTCTAAACTTGGGTGGGGCGCGAATAAGAAGCACAGAGCTACAGATATATATATATATATGTAACACGCACTCACCCAAGCTAGGTTTTTTTAGATAGACTACAGATCACAACAACACTCAAGTCCGAGTCACGACTCATGCCAACAACCCATTTGTCCCCTTTCTTATTTCAAGTTCAGTAATAATGTTTACGTTTAAACACTACTGGGAAACTAGTAGTCATAGGCATAAGTCCAGAAAAGTAAACAGTCAGACATCAACCAAAACGTCCACACCTGGTTCTCAACAACAGATGATTCCACCCCAATTTGTGATATAAACAAGTAACCACCCGGATTTAAAACTCACAACCACCGAATCCATACCAACAGGAGATCCCATCCCCCAAATTCACACAACCATCGAGAGTATAAAATAATAGGGGATCCCATCCCCTCCCACATTCCCAGCAATCGGCCCGAAAGGAAAACAACCAACTGCCACCACCAACACAAGTCAGGGATTCTCATATTTAAACGACTTAACACACTCCATGATTTCAAATTACGTGTGTTCTAACCGGGGGTTATCACAGAAGGTTTGATCATGGTGCTTTCAATTATTCAGTCGGATATACGTGATTAATCGATTCGCTTTTCACTGCAGGAGTTTACAACCACAAACAAGCCATTTAAAACATCAGCAGGATTTATTAGTGCACAAACAAAGACCACCAACGGCCTCGATTTTCAGGAGTCATAAGCCAGCACAACTCAACAAGATGGTCATAGAAGAAACAACATCAAAATATAAAACACCATAAACGATCACAGCCCCCCCCCCCCCTCTTCTTATTTCTTTATAGAATTCGTTCTTTATCTTTAATTAGGTCTGGTTTACCCAATTCTACAGGACCAAAATCACGCCCACCCCGCATGATACACAAAAGAGAGAGAACGCGAAACCGCGTAAGGCGCGGGGGTCTTGGGTTGATCACGCGGCTCCACTCGTCACAAAAGGGGGTCGGGTGGTTTAAGCTGACTCATGAATTGATGAATCATTTAATTAAAAACTCTTATGGGTGTTATGGGTCTTAAAAACACTGTTAAAAGAGTCAGAATAGGGTTTAAAACCCTATTTACGCAAAGGAGCGCTACTGGAAACAACTTGACAAGGCCAGGTGACGCTGATCGGTCTCACCAATCGGTCTCGCCGATCGGTCTCACCGATCGGTCTCGCCGAACGTTCTCACCGAGATGCCACTCCTTTAGAACCCGGATTTTGGTAAAGGGAAGGACCAAGAGAGTCTGGGTCATCACATCAGATACCTCTCAAACTATTCTCATCCCTGAGAATTTAGATAACCCAGAAGGAAAGGGCAGGTCCGAACAACCACCCCAAAAGATACCTATCAAGAGTGAACCTCATCGCTAACTAAGAACATCTTCCTGTCATGAACCAAGCAACATACCATGCCAAACTGCCCGAGCACGTGGGTTGGGGAGTCTCTTCCCCCATGTCAAGATATTATCCGCTTTGGGCGGCACTGACTCGCCCGCACGGGTTTAATCGCATCCACCTTAATGCGTCTTGATTAGGGGTCGGGTTCTCTCCTTCCCTATAGCTGGGGGTTTTCACACACAAGAAGAGAAAAAAACCAGTACATTTCATAGCCAAAAGACAAAACGTTCTATCACAACAGGTACAACAAGGAACAAAACTCAAAACAACTCTAGGTACTGGGTACTCATCTGTGCTTCCCTCTCCCACGTACTCTCCTCATGCCCACCATGTCTCCACAACACGCGAACCAAGGGAATGGTTCGTCCACGAAGCACATTCTCCTTATGATCCTCGATCATCACTGGTCTCTCAATAATGGTCACGTCGTCCTAGATGTCCAGCTCGCCCCAATCAAGGATGTGTGAATTGTCGTGCAGATACCGACGGAGCTGGGACACATGGAAGACATCATGTATCCTTAGTAGCGGTGGTGGCAACGCTAGCTGGTAAGCCACTTCGCCGACCTGCCGCAACACTAGGAAGGGCCCGATGAACCTAGGGGAAAGTTTACTCCCCTTTCTGAAACTTCGCTGCCCACGCCGAGGGGAGACCTTCAAGAACATGTGGTCCCCAACCTCAAACTCTAAGGGCCTCCTCCTGGTATCAGCATACGACTTCTGTCGGTCCTGGGATGCCTTTATCCTTTCCCGTATGAGATGAACCTTCTCTGTCGTGTTCTTCACCACCTCCGGACCAAGGATGCCTTCCTCTCCTACTTCGGTCCAACACACAGGCGAACGGAATGGCCTCCCGTACAAAGCCTCAAACGGGGCCATGCCAATGGTAGAGTGGTAGCTATTATTGTAGGAAAACTCTACCAGAGGAAAGTATTGCACCCATGACCCTCCTGAGTCCAGAACACATGCTCCCAATATATCCTCCAAGGTCTGGATGGTGTGCTCCGTTTTTCCATCTGTCTGGGGATGGAAAGAAGTGCTAAGGCGTAACTGGGTGCCAAACGCATGCTGCAATCCTCTCCAGACCCGCGAGATAAACCGTGCATCCCTATACAAGACTATAGACCTCGGGACTCCATGCAACCGCACCACCTCATCCACGTACTTTCGTGCCAAAGCACCCACAACACTCGACTCCCTGATCGCCAGAAAGTGAGCCGATTTCGTCAACCTGTCCACTACCACCCAGATGGCATCATACCCTCCTTGGGCCTTGGGTAGTCCCGTGACTAAATCCATTGAGATGTCATCCCACTTCCACTCGGGGACACCTAGGGGCTATAGTAGGCCGCCTGGAACTCGGTGTTCAGCCTTCACCTGTTGACACACTAGGCACTTGGCCACAAACTCTGCCATCGCTCGCTTAACTCCGGGCCACCAAAACTGCCTCTTCAAACCCTGGTACATCTTGGAAACTCCAGGTTGTACCTCTAGGGGTGAGTTGTGGAACTCACTGGGAACCCTGCCGCGCATCGCCTCTGGGACAAACAACCTTCCCTGGAAAAGCATCCGGTTCTGACCATCCTCGGTCCATCCTTCTAAAGCATTTCCCTGGTACACTTGGTAACGCATCACTTCGCATCTAGGTCTCCCCACTGAGACTCTTCCACCTGCTGAAACAGGGATGACTACACTGTCATCTGATATAGGCAGCCTCTGCCGTTATCCATCGTCGCATCCAGGTGTAAGGCAGCCAACTCTTCCATTGCCTTCCAGGTGTCCGCCGACTCTCAGACCACATCCTTCTACGTCCTCCTGCTCAAAGCATCGACCACCACATTTCCATTTCCCTCAGTATAAGAGATCTCGAAGTCGTAATCCTGGAGGAACTCCACCCATCTCCGTTGTCACAAGTTTAAGTCTCGTTAGGAGAAGATATACCTCAAGATTTTGTGATCCGTGAAGACCACAAAGCGTTCCCCGATGAGGTAGTGCCGCTATAACTTTAGCGCAAAAACGACCGCTGCAAGATCTTGGTCGTGGGTGGCGTAATTACGCTCATAGGAACGCAGCTGCCTGGACCCGTAAGAGATCACCCTTTGTCACTGCATCAACACACATCCCAGGCCCTGTCCCGAAGCATCGTATAATACTTCATAGGCCACCCCTTCTTCTGGTAATCTTAGAACTGGGGTACTGGCCAACTTCTCCTTTAGATAGCTGAAGGCTGACTGGCACTGCTCACTCCATACGAAAGCCTGGTCCTTCTTGGTCAGAGTCGTCAAAGGGGCTTCTACTCGGGAGAAGTTGGGTACGAATCTCCGGTAGTAACCTGCCAGCCCGAGGAAACTTTGGACTTATTCCACATTCTTGGTTGCTGCCCAAGAAACAACTGCCTCAACCTTTGATGGGTCGACCGCTACCCCCTGCTCATACACTACGTGCCTGAGGAAGTGCACTTCTTGTGTCCAGAACTTGCATTTTGACAACTTCCCATATAGCTGGTGCTGTCAGAGGACCTCCAAAACTGTCCTCAGGTGCTCTGCATGGTCCTCCTCTAATCTAGCATAGACCAGGATGTCGTCGATGAACACAAACACGAACCGATCCAGGTACTCCCGGAAGATGGTGTTCATAAGCCCCATGAACACAGTCGGGGCGTTCGTAACACCTAAGGGCATGACTACGAACTCGAAGTGTCCATACCTGCACCTGAACGATGTCTTCGGGATATCGCTCTCTTTCACCCTCAGCTGGTGGTACCCAGACCGCAGGTCGATCTTCGAGAACCATCCTTCCCCTTTTAGCTGATCAAAAAGATCATCTATCCTTGGAAGAGGGTAGCGATTCTTGATCGTCACCTGATTCAACCTCTTGTAGTCTATGCATAGCCTAAGACCTCCATCTGCCTTCTTTGAAAACAAGACCGGAGCACCCCACGGTGACGCACTCGGAGGAACATAACCCCTCTTCATCAGATCGTCAATCTATATCTGCAACTCCCGTAGCTCCGAAGGTGCCATCCGGTAAGGAGCCATCGAGATTGGACGAGCGTCGGGCTGCAGGTCTCTCCCGAACTCGATATCACGTCGAGAGGGTAGAGTCGTCACCTCCTCAGGAAAGATCTCCATAAAATCACGGACGATCTCAGGAACTTCCACTATTTCAGCATCTATTGATTCCACTGTCATCTCAGTCAACAGGGAGAGGAGAGGTTCCTCTCTTTTGTTTCCCTTCAGACTGCTCCGCTCGCCGGTGAAGGCAACACGCCGGCTGTCCAAGTCTAAGAAAACCACCCTTCTTCGAAAACATTCGATGATGGAGCACACAGAAAATAGCCAGTCGATGCCTAGGATGACATCGTATGGCTGAATCTGTAGCAGAAGAAGATCCTGAACCGACTGATGTGGCCCTATCATCAGTCTACATCCCCGAAAAACAAACAACAAGTCGGTCTGACCTCCAACTAGTGTGCTTAACACCAGGGGCACTAGAAGTCTCTGGACATCTAGACCCAAGGCACGGGCTAGACTGGGTGCAACGAAGGAGTGCGAAGCTCCGGTATCGAACAAAGCATAAGCAAGAGTGCTAAACAGACTGATCGTACCTCGAACAACCTCTGGCCCTGCTGGGACTACTGCCTCTGCAGCGTGCAACTGTCCACGCCCAGCTCCCCTGCCCCTCGGTTGTCGGCCACCTCCCCAACCACGCCCTGGTCGAGGTCCCTGTGGAGCGCCCTGAGTTCGGCCTCCTCCTACGTCTGCCCTCGGAGGAGCAGGAGCTCGCTGTTCCTGTTGCTGCTGCTGGAAAGGTCTTGCTGGAAGCTGCTGCTGGAGTGGGTGCTAGGGCTAACTGCCACTGCTGTACTGCACCCGGTCTGGGCACAGACTCCGGAGATGCCCAGGGGTCCCACAGATGAAGCACCATGGTCCCGGGCCCGTAGGAAAAAGGCGAGGACCGGGGGATCGAAACTGAAACTATTGCGGCCTGCTCCCTGTGGGTCGTAACCTAGAGGGTCCTGACGCTGGATGCCTGGTGCTGACGGCTTTCCCCTTTGATGGTCCCAGCTGGATCCCCTCTCGCGACACTCCCCCTAGAGCATGCATCTGCTCCATGACTTCGGCCTTCTTCTGGACCTCCAAGTACGTCGGCAGGGTAAAGGGGGTAACAACATACTGGAGGGAGGGTCGGAGTGCCTCCTCCAGACATCTTTCCCAAGACTCCTCGTCGGGAAAGAGGTTCGGAGCATAACGTAAGAGGTTCTTGAACTTGATCCCTAGCTCCCTCACAGACATACTCCCCTGCTGGAGGGAGAGTAGTTCCTGCCTCTTTTCTGCCTTCATCGTCGAGGAGAGGAATTCCGCCCGAAACTCCTTCCCGAAATCCACCCAAGCCACCTAAGACTCTCTCCTCTCCCCCAGGTAAAGCATCCACCACTGACGTGCCGCTCCCCGCATCTGGCTAACAGCCAGGGGAACCCAGTCCTCGGTCGGGGCCTGAATCAGACCAAAGGCTATAACTAGCTCCTCTAGCCAGCCTTCCGTCTTCATATCGGAGGTGCTGCCCTCATACTTCTCGAGGGCATGTCGCTGGAGGGCTCGAAGAGTCTTCTGCCACTGGTCGTCCTCTTCCTCTCGATCAGCTCTCTTCCGATTGGCCAAAGTAGTCTCAGGGGCCTCGATCGCCTGTACCACACATAGTCGTCTTCCAGGTGCCATAGCTTCAAGGTAAACAAGGAATGCCTATGCCCAAGTAGTGCAGAATATCGTTCTTAAAACTTCTTAAGATTTAATTTATTCTTAATTCCCAAGACATCCCAGAAACACAAGAACACAAGTCATTATGATTCATGTACCTTTCCTAGGGTCTCTACCCTGCAATTAGTGTGGCCTCACTTTGTCGTTCGGTAGGTCCAGAGTCCTTGCATCGGATCACGGGGGGGCCCTAAAATCCCATGTCCTAGTCGGTCTTCCCTGGCCTAATTCTCGCTCTAAGGTCACCCAACACCGTTGCCTTACCATCCCATGCAATCCTCACTATGCCTAACTCCAGACTCCGTCCTATCTCTCAACCATCACCTCTGATACCATTCTGTCATGACCCGCCTTCACCAAAAGGAGGGAAGGGTCAGCAGGTTGTCAGGCCCTTCCTTATTTAAGTTGAAGGAGAGATAATGACCCCCGAAACCAGCCTTCAATAGGTCCCGGAGTGGCGACTAGCACCAAAGGTATAGAAAATTCTCGCAAACGGAAGGCATTACCCTTTTTATTTTATAGGATCGAGAGATAAGGAGAAGAAAACCCAAAAACGCCAAGGTAGAAATAAAAGTAAAGCCAAAAGTAAACCATTCCCACATGCATGTTTCAAAAGTAAAAGCCACAAAGTCCAAAGGGAGACTACAAGGTAAGTACCAAAAAGAAAAACAACAACTGAAAATGCTCCAAAAGTCCGAGCTAGTAAGGTCTTGCGTGATCCCCGAAGTCCTCCTGGAAACCTGAAAGCAGTTTTATATACGTAGGGTGAGCATACAAGTACACTCAGTAGGGAAAACCAAGACTCTCGTGCACAAGTGGGGGAATGTACTAAAGTCCCGTGAGAAAAAGAGTAAACCAAACACCTAACAAGGAAAACTATCCATCCCAGGCCTCACCAAGGCTCACTCCCCAAATAATGCAAGTAATGTAATATATATAATAAGAGCACATCGATGTTTGGGTACCCCATGCCACTTTCCCATTGGTTATTGAGACATCCTACGCATCGGACCAATCCCGCCATTCTCACTGCAGTCCCACTGCCACACCCACCTGCACACACCTGGGCCACAACCACACACAGTCCCACTGCTGAAATCCCGCCCGCACACACCTGGGACTCAACCGCACGCAGTCCCACTGCTGAATCCCGCCCGCACACACCTGGGCCACAACTGTCACATGTAACCATGCCTACAAACACCTAGGCCAGAACAACCACCACCACGCCTGAAGACACCTGGGCTAAAGGATCCAGTGCCACGCCCGAAGACACCTGGGCCTCATCCCGAAGACACTTGGGAAACCACCTGCCGCACACACATGGCCAACCACCACACCACCCTGCCCGAAGGTTCTTGGGCTAATAATGGACTTTAGGCCATCACATCCTACCCGAAGATACTTGGTCTATCCGGGAAAGGGAGCAGAAAAGGAGCTAACAACCAGCCACTAAAAATAGTTTTGGGAAAAACAACCTCCCCCATGAAATGGGGATGTTCGGCACTAAGTGATCAACTTGGGTGGGGCGTGAATAAGAAACACAAAGCTAAAGATATATATATATATATATATATATATGTAACACGCACTCACCCAAGCTAGGTTTTTCTTTAGACAGCCTACAGATCACAACAACACTCATGTCCGAGTCACGACTCAAGCCAACAACCCATTTGTCCCCTTTCTTATTTCACGTTCAGTAATAATGTTTACGTTTAAGCACTACTGGGAAACTAATAGGCATAGGCATAAGTCCAGAAAAGTAAACAGTCAAACATCAACCAAAACGTACACACCTGGTTTTCAACAACAGATGATTCCACCCCAATTTGTGATATAAACAAGTAACCACCCGGATTTAAAACTCACAACCATCGAATCCATACCAATAGGAGATCCCATCCCCCAAATTCACACAACCACCGAGATTATAAAAGAACAAGGGATCCCATCCCCTCCCACATTCCCAGCAATCGGCCCGAAAGGAAAACAACCAACTGCCACCACCAACACAAATCAGGGATTCTCAGATTTAAACGACTTAACACACTCCATGATTTCAAATTCCATGTGTTCTAACCGGGGGTTATCCCAGAAGGGTTGATCCTCGTGCTTTCAATTATTCAGCCGGATATACGTGATTAACCGATTCACTTTTCACAGCAGGAGTTTACGACCACAAACAAGACATTTAAAACATCAGCAGGGTTTATTAGTGCACAAACAACGACCACCAACGGCCTTGATTTTCAGGAGTCATAAGCCAGTATAACTCAAAAATATGGTCATAGAAGAAACAGCATCAAAATATAAAACACCATCAACGATCACAGCCCCCCCCCCCTCTTCTTCTTTATTTATAGAATTCGTTCTTTATCTTTAATTAGGCCTGGTTCACCCAATTCTACAGGACCAAAAGCACGCCCACCCCGCATGATACACAAAAGAGAGAGATGAAGGAGAAATTCCCTACTTGTTGATAGATGATCGACTTTTAGGCCGGGGGTGTGGAACATTACAGATAACGATGCGGTAGGCCCAATGCACCAGAAGCTGTTTGTGAAAAGTCACGATCGAGGAAAGGAGAAACCATGGCTAACCCTTAGTTTATAAGAGCCGGGGACGGTTGAGGTGAAAACGCGAAACCGCGTAAGGCGCGGGGGTCATGGGTTGATCACGCGGCTCCGCTCGTCACAAAAGGGGGTCGGGTGGTTTAAGATGACTCATGAATTGATGAAGCATTTAATTAAAAACACTTATGGGAGTTATGGGTATTAAAAACACGGTTAAATGAGTCAGAATAGGGTTTAAAACCCTATTTACGCAAAGGTGCGCTACTGGAAACAACTTGACAAGGCCGGGTGATACCGATCAGTCTCACCAATCGGTCTCACCGAGACGCCACTCCTTTAGAACCCGGATTTTGGCAAAGGGAAGGACCAAGAGAGTCTGGGTCATCACATAACCCCTCACCTAATGGTACCCATACATATGGGTTCAACATGATCAAAAAATATTTATCAATTTATTATGACCTAATGAACCAATGAGATTAAAATGGTTTTGATAAAAATCATAAAGAACTAAAAAATCATCCAGTGAAATAAATTTTAAGATTCTATTAATATGTTGTAATACTGAATCATAAGAAGTAGTAATGGAAAATGACATTGACTAATAAATTTGATTAGAATAATATTAAATAATCATTTTAAAATAATAATTAATATCCATTTCACTTTAATTTTTTTGTTAAGATAAAATTTATAACTAAATGTATTTTTATAGAATGATGTTAAAAAAGTTACACTTAATAGTTATAAAAAAATGAAATGGATTATATATAATTATAATTCATGATAACAATTATAGAAAAATGTCGAACAGGAAAAAAATGTTGAAGCGGTATTAAAAATTTATTTCACATGATTTCAAATAAGTCAATAAAAACATTTTAATGGTAAAATAATAAATAAAAAAATTATTTATATCATGGAAATTATAACCATGAAAAAAATAGAAATCATATACATATATGAAAAATATAAGAAACAATAATATTATGTAAAATCAATTACCTTCATGAACATCATTTTATAGTAATTATAAATTAAGGAGTAAGTAAATGATAGGATGAGCCCGTAAGGGGCATTGGAACCCTAGGTTCTCTTCCTGTCGCTGATGCCCCCATCTTGGATTGGCTCAACTTCCCTCCTCATCATTGATCGATTGGCTTGTGGCAGCTCTCTCTCTCGTGGCAATGTCATGTGACCTCCTGGAACCTTTTTCCTCAACTTTCCTCATCACTGCTGGCCTACCTACCACCTAACAGCACATATTCTAGATAGTTATTATTTCAATGGCATGGTGAAGTTCTATGGGTCAGTTTCTATTTTCTTCCCATGAGGGTAGAAACCTCATCGTGTATGTTTGAAATGGGTGGTCCGTTGTGGTCTACGAGTTTTTTGGATGACGGCGACGAGACATATTTTCTGGTTTGTCATTTTTTTTAGAGTCTTCGTTGCTCAGGTGGGCTTCGGCATGGTGTGGGGTTATCAATATTGGATTTTTTTTCCATATATTTTTAGTTTTATTTGTTTATTGTTTCTCGTGTTGTTGTTTAGTGTCTTGTTTGATGGTGGGTTCTGATCTTCTAGTGATCTAGAGTTTTGAAGCTTGCCGATTTTCAGTCTCCGCATTTCAGGATTATAGTTGGGTTGTCTTCTAGTTTTATGGTGAAGGTTCTATTTGGGATTTGTTTTGACATCTATTTCCTATTTTTGATGGTTTTTGGATGGCTACCGTGATTTTATCTGGTGTGTTTTGGTCCGTATGTGGTTCTACGGTGAATACTGGGACGATTAATGAAGTATGTAGCTCTGGAAAAATTTATATTTGGTTTAAGTGGATTGCGGTTTGGAATTTCTGGTTGGTTCAATATTATTTTTTTGAGGTATGGTTCTCTTGATGATTTCCTACGGTCTGTTGTTCAAGGTGTCAGTGTAGGATGCATCTTCTGATTTCTTTTTGACTCGATGAAGGTAGATTTGGTTATTGTTTCTAAAGATTGATGAGGTTTTTTGGTTTGAATTTTGTGTGTTTACTAGTGGCCCAAAAGCCTTGGTCCATGGGTACATTGCATCGAGTTTATTATCAAGGAACTGTTCCATAGAATTTTCAAAGTAGGGAGCGTTTTCCTTTTCATCACTATCCATAAATAGATGTTTTGAGAGGGTATGGTGCTTTCCATCGTTACCTGGCCCATGAATTCTTAAGTGGGACAGTTAGCCGAGTAGTGATTGGAAGGTGGACGACAATCATATTGTTTCTGTTGCTAGGGCGGGGCTTTTCCTCTCTTTTGAAGTTGATTGTTTTTATCTTGATGATCCTGGTCGTGGAGGCATGGTTGTGTGTTATGTCTTTGATGTCTTTCTAGTTTCTCACTTTCTCGTCAAAAGTGCTTTTGTATTAAAAAATTAATTTTCAGCCAGGAGTAATTAAACGATAAGAAAACATGTAAATCTATAATATAACTACAAGATAAGATACAATTTTTTATTATGTTAATTTTCACTCATATTCTCTCTATAAAATATTAAAAATTCCTAATATTTTGTAATAAGAATGATTTTTCATGAAATCGTTAACATTACTCATTACTTCAATAAAAACACTCTAACCCCATTATTAACAAAAATAATAAACAGAATAATCTATTTCAAAACAATATTCACATGTGTTATCTTTTTTGTAAATCAATTATAATCCTTATATATATATATTATTTTTTTAATTGTTTATTTTAGTCATCTAATGTTAGTAATTATGATTATTTTGTACTAGTTTTGGTATAGAGGTTTCAATATTATTTCATTTATAAAAATTTTATCAATAAATGATTAAAAATTGGTAATGGAATAATTATGCATAATTTATTATTAAAATCCCTAGTTAATTAGATGGATAATATTTTTATTTTTCAAATAAATGGAATTTACAATGAACATTTATCATGTAATTTTACAGAAAAAAAATTACATTATGAAGATAACTATTTTGATTCATGTTTCTAAAATCATAATAAAAATAGAAATTAATCATTTATATCATTTATTATCTTTACTAATTTATTTCTACCCATTAATGTAGAAAATTATGGTGTTGGTATGTCACTCTTCATGTAGGTGACTGATCACACCCAATGACGATCCTGATATACTAATGAATCTCTAAGAGTATATTGGTAGATAATAGTAATATATTTTTAATATTATAAACATTAAGTTAATAGGAAATAATTGGAGTTGATAATGAGATTTATATACTTTACGTGAGAATGAAATTTAAAATAATTGTGAAAATGGATATTTTCTATGAGGAATATTCTCATTATTGGAGATATTTCATTTATAATGAAGGACTTCGGCAAACAACATGGGAAAAAACCAGATGTGGAGGAAAAATTAAGAAGATCTAATATAATAATTTATTCATGATTAATTTATATGAAAATATTCATTGGACTTAGGTAGATGATGGGTCCTATTAGATTTGATTTTGAGAGGAATTTACATAAATACACATTCATTACTGTGCATAAAATTTCATTTTACATGGAAAGTGGATTTGGTGTGAATTAGAAATCAATATGGGTCATGAAAACCCTCATACACATAATTTAAAGATAATTTTACATAAATATGTAGCCTATAACACTTAGTTTTAACCCTTTTAGCCTTCATTGTGATAACTCAAATTTTACCCTCATAACATAATATTTTTATGGAAAATGAAATTGGACATATCAACTAATTTTGAAATAAATTTCAAATTATGAAATCTATTATATTAAAATAAATTCTGATCCCAGGAAATTAAATTTAATAGAAGAAAGTAAAACACATGAAAATCCAATTTTTTTTAAAAATCCCTTAAATCATTATAAGATTTTTTTTCTTATTTATAATAAATTACTACTTAATCCATTAATTTTAATTAATGTATTTTTATATATAAATAAAAATTTCATACTAAATTTATTAAAAACATATAATTTAAATATTAAATTATATTATATAAAAAATGATTTCCATTTATATTTTTCTTATACTACATCATGAAAATTAATAGATTTAAATCAAAATGAAATTGAAATAATTTCATTAAAGGATAATTAATTTCATGACTGAATGAGTTTCTATTTATTTTTTTTCTATGTTTATTTATTTTATGAAAATTAAATATTAAATTAAATATTTTGAAACATAAGTCACTTCTCAAAATATTCAATATAACTATCATATATATGTAAATACCATAACATTATATCAAACAATAATATATCAAACTTCCATATATATAGTGAATATACAATGGGAATATATACATTTCCCATTCTTATATGTAATGTATATACCCCGACCCAAGTAGCATGGACCCAGTGCCTTCCATTATTACATTGGCTTCGATACAAGAATCGAATCTCAAATGAATGATCAGTTTAATTGTTTCGGAATACAGATTAAATACATGAACTTTACATTACAACATTAATATAAAAAACATATAAACTCCATTAGAAACACTAATAAACTCCATTATTATCACAACAATTCATTCATTATATACATCTTCACATCCAAGGATTAATAAAAAATAAGAAATGGTGGAGATCAGATGCCCAGTAAGGGTATGAAATACAATTGAATCCATCATAAATAAACATAAACTGTAAGGACTACTGAATAACTGAAAACACATTCCATTAAAACATAATTTTGAGCATAATTTTGTAGGAATAAAAGATGATTACATAATTAAATAAATAATAAAATTATAAAGAAACATAACTGTGAATATTATACTAGTTAAATAATCACATGGATTATCAAAAAATAATATCATAATGATGGAATCCATAATTCCTAACATCATAAACATACTATCAATACTTTGACCACGACACAATAAATAAATAGTTAAAAACCCAATATAGTTTTTCTAATAAAACCTACAGATGCATCGAGGGTCTATAGTTGGCCCTACCCATCGCATAATAAATTCAATTCATTCCTCGTTTGAAAGGGGTGAAACATAATAAATATATAAATTCATATTTTAACTAGAATATGAAATGTAAATAATTTTCCCTATCAGTAAACATAATCTATCTAGAGTAATATGGTTAATGCATTAAAGATAATACATCCCTAGCGCAAATATTCATTAACCGTTAAATAAAATGATGTATATGGTGACATAAGAGATAAATATCAACTAAAAATAATCAAAAAGGGTCTTCAAATAGATAAATATACGTTAACAAAATCATTGAGAATTTCTTGAAGAAAATACCCTCCTAATTTAGAAGGAAGAGTTATTCTAGAAAATCATTTGTATTTTTCATAAAAATTATATTGTAAACAAATATATTCCATAAAATAAATGTGAGGTAAAATAAAATTTTATTTGAGGGAGAAATTCTTTCAAACATAAGTGAAATGTTTAAAAAAGTGCATTTAAGGACATTTAGAAATGATCCCATAAAGTGCAGTTTACGGGAAAATATTAAAGAGTATTTAAAACAAAATAATGAATACATTTTGCTTACATCAAAAATGAGAAAAATTTATAGTTTTCATGATAAAATTTTTGATTTTATAGAAATAATTGTGGATTAGAATATATTATAGAGTTCACTTGAAAATGGGTAAAAAACTTGGATGTTCCCCATAATTGGGCTTGGTTATCGAGAATTATTAAGGAAGGATCCTTATAAAAAATGTGACTCCCCAATAAAGAAAGAAGTATGAGTCTACGTACATATCTATGGAAAATTAAAATATAATTTATGATGATTAAATAAGAATAATTAATTTTTATATATTTTTTAATAGAGAGAATGTGTAACACGAATGTGTAATAGAGGTTCGAGGAGAACCTGTTACCTTATGTCCAAAAGTGTTATACACTTGATCGTAATGTCCTAGATAATAAAATTAAATCAATTAATTAATCCATTAAAGAATTTTTATAAATTTATTTTATGTATTATTGTTTTTTTGTGTTTATGCAAACCATTTTAATGACTTATAAGAAACAATTCATCGTTCCTGGAGAGTTTGTTTCCGTGGTTTTCATGATCGGTTTACTTGTATTTGTGAATCGAAAATCATGTAAAATGAAAATATTTTTCCATAATTGAAATTATATATCATTTATTAAATTATATAATATTAAATTGTTATATATTTAATTTGGTTTTATAGTATGAGGTTGAATCATTGGATAAATTGTTAATCAAAATCATTTAATTCATTTGGAGGATTTTACGAACATCACGAACTTATATTATTTTATTTAATATCATATTTATATATTGCTTTAATATAATTATATAAATTATAATATGTATAATTAAATCCTATTTAACAATAATTATGTTTTTTTGACCAGCCTTGAAGGTGTTATTGAAAAATTGAAACATATCATCCACGGTGGTGGTAAATCGACACACCACAGAAGATATTTATGTTTATCGAATAAAAGTGGAAGATAATATATTATAAGATTAATTATTCCATTAACATAATAAAATTAAAGTATATAAAATAAAACTGAGGTTATAATTCCTCTTGAATAGTTGTATGTGAGGACATTATAAGAAAATCAATGTCATTGAAAAGAAAAAAAAGAATCAAAAGTGAATTTTACCTCTTGAATTTATCCTCAGATAACCTCATTAGGGATAAGGTTTTGGTATTTTGTTGAGATAAAGGTATCCTTGAAGTAGAGGAGGTTATTGGTTATATTATTGGGTATTAATTGGAAATATGAAATATTAATAGGTGTATGGATAATATGTGGTGTGGGGATGTAATTATAGTGGAGGGGAGGGGTGTTTTTTATTATTATATTCATTTGTTCATTAATTTGGATCAAGACAATGAATATATTCATTATTATCACTAAATATATAAACACAAGTAAGTATAGTTCAATAATATGGGTTTACGTCATCTATACATCATCCATGACTAAATAATTCATGTATTTTACTAATAATTTAAATTATTGTATTTCATTATTGACAAAAAATCAATTATTTTGGAAAAATAAAAAAACCCTTAACCATTTTCTGATGTATATAACTGAAAAATAAACCCCATTTTATGAAAATAATTTCCTAAATATGATAAATATATTTTTTATATAATATCATAATTCATTAAAAAACATATTTTTAAATTCTAAATTATTTTACAACACTTTGCAAAATTAATTATGTTTTCAAAAAAAATTAAAATAATAAGACAACAAAATATTAATTTATGACATTATTTTAGAAAATATATATTATTTTAAATCATTATATTTATTATATAATTGTAACAAAATATTTCTATCTTACAAAAATTCTAACAATTAACTTCCCATTTTTAAACCATTTCTTTACTTATTTCATGATATAAATATACCATATTTTCATTTATAAGATACCTAGAGTTTATTTATACTTTCATAGGTGAATTTACTATTATATTTGTTGTATTAGTATTCTTAAGGGCTATATTACTATTCCAACAATAATATTTAATAGTATACCATGGTTTTAAACTCATTCTTGCATGAAGCATAAAATATCGAATATTATTAATTTAAAAATATAGATACCATAATATCTCGGTGTGTTAGAGTCACCCCTTATAAAAACATTCTTCCACAAAATATTCTAGAGTGTCACCTCAAAAAATACAAATACTGAGGTAGTTCAACATTATTTACTCTGGTTCTCACATTGCCTTTTCATTTTTAATGATTTTTTCAAAGTAACATTACCAGCTGAGTCGTCTGATTCCTCATCACCTATTTTTTAGTGTCCAGAAATTAGTTAGGCTCTTTACAATGAGTTAAATCATTTTCCAATTATATTCCTTTATATGTTTAGACATGTTTTGGGTTTGGCATGTACATTCTTAACAAATAGATGTGGAACACAATGTATACTTTAGAACGGCTAGGTGGCATCTCGAAATGATAAGACACTACTCTAACACTATCTTGGATTTTAAAAGGTCCAATGTACCAGTGGCTCGGTTTCCCTTTCTTCCAAAATAATATATCACCCTTCCATGGAGATAATTTCACCAAAATATAATCCTCACATAAAATTTCAAATCATTCATTTGATTATCATTTTATCTATTTTTTAAACATTGACCGTATTTGATATGGTTTTGAATATTATTTAAATTTTTAATTATTTCATCCATATGTTTTGTGCCAACAACCTTAATTTAACCAAATTCATCCCAAGAAGTTGTTGTATGAAATCTCGTTCCATACAATGCTTCATATGATTCCATTTGAATACTTTAAGAAAAACAATTTCTATTATAAAACTCCACTAAAGGTAAATACTGAACAAAAATACCTTGAATGTCAAGTGATAATGATCTCAACATGTCTTAAAATGTTTGAATAGTAATATCAGACATTCCATGAATTTGAGAGTGATAATAAGTACTCAAATGAATATCAGTATCCATGTCTTTTTGAACCATTTTCTAGAATTTAAATTTAAATTGTGGATTACAATTCAGACATAATTGAAAGAGGTTATCCATGTAGTATTAGAACATTATTAATATAGATTCATCAAGGGATCTACAATGGAATATACACTCTTATAGAGAGGAAATATTTATATTTGGAATGAAGATCAACAATTAACCATATTGTAGAATTATATTAGGGAGTTATGTGTAATACAGTGACAAAATCCATAGTGATGTCATCCTATATCCATGTTAGAATAAGAAGAGGTTGCATGACTCCTCTAGGATGTTGTCTTCCATCCTTCAAATATTTATAGACTAAAAATATTGATGCATAGTCATAAATTTCCCACCTCATATTATCCCAATAGAAATGTTCCTTCAAATCCCAATGCATCATAATTCTCCTAGGGTGTGTGGAAAAATTAGAGTTATGAGAATCATCCAATTAGTCAGTTTTCAGCTATGGTATAGATGGAAAACATAGCATCTTTCCGAATTTCATAATTCCATCTTTATACATGAAATATTCCAATATCCAGTTTTTTAATGCTTTAATTTTATTTTTGATATTTTAATCATCAGGATGGGAAATATTTATCCTCTCCAACAACAATGGTTCAAAAACCAATTGAAAAATTAATGATGTTTTACAATCCATGATAATTCCCATGTCCATATTTTGTAGATAAATATACACAAGAACATTATCAATCCACATTCTGTTTTTAACTCCATGATCCTTCATTATCAATGAATGTTTTTTCTTTATTCTTCTTCCATGGGTAGTTATGTATTGAATAATCAAAAGTTCTGAGTAGATAGGGCCACCACCTTTGAATCATGCTGATTTATTTCTCTGAGAAGATATATTTCAAACACTTATGTTTTTTATATATATCACATCTTTCACCATAGAGGTAGTGTATCCATATACTTAGAGTAAATATTATGGATTCTAACTCAAGATCACGAGTATGATAGATCTTTTTATGAGTTTTTAACTACCTTGATGTATATCCAGCAATTCTATCATTTTTCATAAGGACATATCCAAGTCCTTTCTTTGATGCATTATTATAAATCACAAATCCACCATTTCTCAATGGTAGAGTTTATATATGATTATTCACTAATATATCATTTAATTCTTTGAAATATTATTCACATTTTTTGTCCATATAAATTCATCCCATGTATGAGTAAGCCTAGTTAATGGGCGATCTAATCAGGAAAACATATGAATGAAATGAAAATAGTAAGCTGCTTAAAAAATTGAAACTATGTTACTTGGTTATGTTCATTGTTGTTTCACATTACTAAACTGTCTTTTTCATCGTAGGAACAACAGAGATTCAATAAATATAATCAATATGGCCTAGAAAAGAAATATTTCAAAATTAAAATTCACACAGGAAAAAAATATTATTTTAAGAGTCTCTAAAACAATCTTGAAGTTGTTCTCACAATCCTCAAGGATTTCAGAGTATATCAACATATCTTAGATAAATATGAAAAAAAATCATAACGATATTACTTATTCCATAATTTTTCTTGATCCATAGAATCATATTATTCATTAATAAGTTCAAATGGAATTATTGTAAACTCATAATGTCCATACCTAGCTCAAAATGTTGTCATAGAAATATCTTCCTTCCCCGTATGGAATTGATAATTTTTTGATCAAATTTCAATCTTCAAAAAATATTGAGCTCTTTGAATTTGATCAAATAAATCATGAATGTGAGGTAGTGGATATGTTTTAATTATTTCAATAGCATTTATATCATATTAGTCAATGTACAATTTTATAGATCCATATTTCTATTAATCTTAATGAACATGTGTTCCCCATAGGGGAAATCTAGGGTTACTAAATCTCTTATAACTCAATTCCTCTAGTAATTTCTCCATCTCTACTAATTCTACAGTATCTATTATATAAGGAGTCACTGATATTGTCATTTCTTTAGGGATTAAATCAATATAAAAGTCAATATCCTGATCTAGAGGATGTATTCGTAAATCCTCTGTAGATATTTCATCGTATTCATGGAAAAAAGTACATTCTCAATTTGAAGATATATTTTCTCACATGTAGATGATATTTTCTATTCCTCTATAAGAATTTCATTTAGTAGAGCTGCTGGGGGTGGATCTATATAATAACAAGATGATGGGGTTTCTTATGAATAGATAAGTGATTCTATATCTTCCTAAACAATCAAGATTTCCTTCTTCCAATAATACATTTTCACATCCTATTTTGAAATATAGTCTATAAAGAGGATTATATAAAATTCAATCCTAAATATGATGACACAGTCAGTAACAAAAGTACATTTATGTGTCATATATGGGACTAGCTAAAAAATATTTCATGAAATTAGACATCCCTTGTCAGTTTTATGAGACAAAAACTTTATTAAATACAAAATAAAAATTTATAATTTTCTTAGAAAATAGAGAAGATATAAAAGAATGAAATGATACATAATTAAATAAATCATTGGTGAAGAGTTAGGAAATAATTAAAGTCACTTCCACCGCACATTAGTAATTTCAACCTCAGTAGTTGTGATCGCATAATCTTGTCATTCCTCCATGTCCTGTTCTTGGGAAAGTTTATGTAATGCTTAGAAAAATCATTTCCACAATATCTCATCTCATTACAATTATATAACTGAACAATGGTAGATTCTTTCTTTCCCTTACATTCAGGATATTGATGGTATCTTTCTCCAAACATGTAACAAAATCACATTCCCCTCAAGAAAGTAATAGGGTGTTTCTTTTCACAATTGTCAAATGGTGGAAATTAAACTCTTCCCTGTGTCCCCTTTTCCATATTTCGATTTCCAGAGTGTTTAGAATCACAATTATTCTATTAGGTTTTTTGATTCATAATACTTTGATAATTATATTTCTATCTGATAGAACATGAGAAAAAATCATTATATGATGATAAATTTTTGGGGACTTGTTCCCTTCAATGTAATGGTTTTAAAAAATAAAATAATCAATCGGTATTGTTTTTTGGATTTTGTATGTATTTTAAAGAACTCCTTTATAACAATTTAATGTTTTCTTCATAATTTGAAATAGTATCATATTACTCTTGCCTCAGATTCATGAATCTCACTCCATATCTGCTTGCTGATCACAAGGGATATATTTTTCCATGAAACCTTCCTTAAAATCCTTCCATTTCAGGTTTTCTATTTCTTCATACCACTTATTTTTTTGAATCAATGAACATCATTGATCTGTATCTCTCGATAGATTATAAATTTCTAAAAAAGACCTCCTCCTATTCATAAATTCCCATTTCGATAAATATCTTTCCTGTAGAACATATTAATTTATCAACTAAAACAGGGGGTTTTAGTCTCATTTAATGATGGAGGTTTTTTTCACATAAAGAGATATATCATTGTTACACCATAATGTGGATCTAGATTCTCCATAATGGTAAGGTTATTTCTCATAACTATAGTAAATGTTCCTATTTTATTCATAAGTTTCTTAGCTCTAGATCCAACATTATTATATTGAATTGGATGGACATCTCTTTATAGAAAACATGCATTGAGGTAGTTTCCATTGCATCCACTAGGATCCATTTATAAACAATGGAATACACTAAATTTTGTTATGAATCATAATGCAAAATTTTGAACAATAAAACAACATAACATAAATTAGAAATTTATGCATAACTAATCTGATAATGATATACATTGTTTTTTGGTACATACTTATTTTTAAATACTTTATAATAATTTGATGTGAAAATTTGAATTATCCTAAGAATATCCCCTAGGAGTGTCAAACCAGATGTGTAGTAAGGAATGTTTTCATGTATCATGTTATGTCGAATCGGACCTGACACACCATGTTGGAGTAGTTACTCTTATATACATATGTTCCAAAACCACATCCACTTTTATAATCTAGATACAGATTTCTTTCTATGAAGACCCAAATAATCTCTACCATAACAAAATTAGAGGATATTTTCCAATTATTATCCTAAATTTCTATCCTAGTTTTATGTTTTTTAATCTATGGTTTATAATTTTTATTTCTAAGGTTACTACTAAACATCCTTTGATACCAACTGTATAGACCTCAAACCCAGTAAATAGAAACCAGTGTCTCACATTAATATATTGTAATAGACACAACATAGGAATCTCAACGGACCAATTAGTTTAGTTATTTTGGAATCCATATTACATACCTAAACATTACATTACAACTTTAGACAAAAAAACAACATTGAAACTCCATTATAAACACCCATAAACTCCTAGTTTTTCCCTATAATTCATTTATAATATACATCTTTATATCCTGGGGAAAATTAAAACATAATAAAGGGATGAGATCAGATACCTATTAAGCATAATAAAGATAGCTAAAACTATCATAAATAAACATAAAAAATAAGTCATTGTGAATAAATAAAAACACATTCTATTAATACTTAATCAAGAGCATAATATTGTAAGAATAATTCTAATTAAATAATTCCATAAATGGTAAAATGTGAATGAAACTTAACCATAGATATTATACTAGTGAAATAATCCCATGTATAATCAATTAATAATTTCATAATGAGGAAATTTATAATTTCAGACATTATTAACATACTATCGAGGATTTGGCCAAGACACCATACATAAATGGGTAAAAATAAATTCTACTTTGTCTTGTGTGACCTACTGATGCGTTAAAGGGATATATCAGGATCTTCCAATTAGTTAACAAGTCTAATTCATTTCTCATATGACTGGGATAAAATATAATTGAATTATACATTCATATTGAAACAAGCATATGAAATGTAAATAATTTCTCCCATTAGTAATCATAAACTATTCAGTATAATAAGGAGAATGGTATCAAGATAAAATATCCTAAGTCAAAATAATCATAAACCATTAAATGAAATCTGGTAAATTGGGACATAAGAGATCAATATCAATTATAAAAAATATTCAAGATATGGTGTCCAAATTAATTAAAATACTCTAATTAAATTATTTAGAAATTATTTAGAGAAATTTCCATTTATATTGGAAGGAATACTTCATTTTTAAAATCATTTTTATTTGACATGAAAATCATATTTTAAAAATGTATATACAAGAAAAGTAATGACATGTACAATTTATTTATATTTTAGGCATAAATAATTTCCATCTTAATTGAAATCATGAAAAAAAATATCATTTACAGAGATTTATAAATGTGAAGCTTAAGTGAGGTTTAAGGAAAAATACTAAATAGTATTTAAAATAGACCAAGAAATAATATTTTTATAAAACTAGAAATGAAAATAGAAAGATTTTTCATGATAAAATATGTTATTTTATAAATATTGGGGTGGTTAAAAAAATAATATGTTGTTTAATTGAATATGGGTAAAAATATGGGATGTTCCCTATAATTGGGCTTTCTTATCGGGAATAATTCAGAAAGGATACTTAGAAACATGTAAATCTACATCAAAAATAGAAGGATTATTCTAGTCACATATCGATGGAAGATTAACAAAAACATTAAGATTAATACATTATATGAATTAATTATTACATTGTGGTAAATAGAGGGAATGCATAACCCAAATTAAAAATGGAGGTTTGGGGAAAATCCCTTAAATTTAGTTTAAAATTATTCTTCAATCGATTTTAATGTCTTGGAAAATCAAATTAAATTGAATAATTAATTCATTCAGAGCCTCATATAAATTTATTTGATTTATTATAATTATATAAAGTTTATTCATGCCCTTTTTATGAGTTCTAAGATACAATTCATCATTCCAGGTGCATTCATTTCATTGGATTTCATGATCGATTTTCATATATACGTGAATGGAAGATCATGAAAATATAAAATAGTTTTCCTGAATTGAAATTATATGCTATTAATAAACATAAATATTATTAAATGGTTATATGTTTTCATCATTTATATGGTATGATAATGAATCGTCAGATAAATAGTTAATAAAAATCATTTAATTAATTTGGTGGATTTTAGGACCATCACGATATTATGTCACTTTATTTAATATAATGTTTATATACTGCTTCAAAATATTGATATAGAAAATTATATTTGTAATAAAATCTTATTTAACCGTAATTATGGTTTTATTACCTGACTTTCAATCATTACTGAATTATGACAATTCATTTCCCACAGTGGTGGTAAATTGACACACTACAGATGTTTTTTTAATAAAATGGAGAGACAAAGAGAATATATTATAAGATAAATTATTCTATTTACATAATTAAACAAAAAAATATAAAATATAATGGAATTATAATTCCTTTTGGATAGGTGGAGGTGAGTATAATATTAGAAAAGAGGAATAATTTAAGAGAAAATAAAACAAAAAGAAAGAGGATTTTACCTCTTTAATTTCTCCTCATTCGGAACCTCTTGAGGGAAAAGAGTTTGTCCTTTTGATGAGATTTAGGGATCCAATTGTGATCTAGGGTCTTGGAAATAATATTTAGAATAAATTGGACAATATTAATGTCACAATATGTGTGAGGAGAAGTGGTCATGAGGGTAGTATTTATATTGGAGGAGAGTGGTGTTTTGTGAATATTTTATACATTTGTTTATTATTTTATCTCAAGACTATGAATAGTTTTATAATTATCATTAAATATATTGAAATAAGGGAGGATAGTTCGAGATTATGGACTTACATTATCCATACATCATCCATGACTCAATAATTCATTTATTTAGCAAATACCATAAATTATTATATATCACTATTCACAAAAAATCAACTAGTTTTGAAAAATCCCAAAAATTCAACCTAACCATATTTCAACATGTAGAATTTCAAAAATGAACTCTACTTTATAAAAAAAATTCCATAAATATGAGAAATTTAATTTCTAAATAAAATCATCATTCCTTTGTAAAATAATGATTTTAAAATTATTATTGATTTTATAACAGTTTGAAAAATTAATTAAGGTATTATAAAATTAAATAATAATAATAAGACAATAAAATACTAATTTATGAGTATATTTTCTGAAAATATATATTCATTAAAATAATTTTATTCAGTTAAAATTGTAAATAAATATTTTTGAATTACAAAAATAAAAACACGTTATTTATCCTTTTTAAAATATTTATTGACTTTTCCTTGATAAAAATATAGCATATTTTCCATTATAAGATACTCAAATTATATTTATAAACTAATATTTGATGTTACTATTGTATGAGAAATTTTACTATTTCTAAGGGTTGTTTTAATATTCCAACTGTCATATTTAATAGTATATTACAGTTTTCAACATGGTATTGAGTGAAGCATAAACTATCAAATATTTTATATTTAAAAAGATATATACCAAAATATATTGGATTGTTAAATGTTATATTACAATTTTGTCTAAAATTTATTCATATAGTTATCATATATCTTATTCATAATTTATATTATAATTATAATTTTTTTCCTTCATTCTCATTTTTAATTGGATGTATTATATTTAATAAAAACCACAATGATGATGATTCTATATTCATGTTTTTTTATTTAATTTTTTTTTAGTACCATTATACTTTTCATAATGATAGCTCACATTTCAGTCCCATAATTCATAACTTCTACTATATTGTTTTTCATAATAAAATATATCATTGTTTTTTTATTTTAGGATTTCATGGAATAAAATGTATTCAATATAATTCCTAAATAAATATTTGTGTTGTTATATTATACCAATAATAAAATAAATATCTCCCTCAAAATTTTCATTAGTAAAATGAGAACATATATTGGTACATTTCTCTCCTTATAAATTTTAGTTCCCATGTGTCTACCTCAAACATATGATTTCAGCAGATAATATTAACCATACGAGTTGTATTATTATATAACACTCTATTACTATTATATAAGATCTCTTTAGATTTGTCCTCAAATGAGAGATCATGTTAAAGTTTTAAAACGTCTAAGTTATGTTCAAGTGATGGATAAATTTTTTAATTCTATAATAATCATACATAAAACACATGGTACACTAATGAGAGGTTTAGTGACACCATGTAACGATAAGTTAATAACCCAAAAGTTATAGATGATTCTGTAGGATCAGATGTATCTAGTTATCAACTTTCACTAATTTCCAAATTTCATGAATCTATTACAAGAAGATGATTGATGGAATTATTTTTCAATAACATCAGACTCCAAATATCATTGATCATTTTTAACATTTCACTTATTTCAAATTAATGGTTCATTGATATGTCACTACATAATATTAATAATATCGAAATTTCTTGAGAAATATCAAATCCAAACAAAATTTTCTATCAAACATCATCCCTACATGTTCATGTTCATTCCCTCTTCCCAAAAAGAGCATCATATGACACCATTTAAAATAATTAATTAAACCATTTATTGTATGTGAACTCCACCTGAGGAAACATTTGATCGAAGCCCACTTTAAAATCTATTGATAAGGATCATTAAATATCTTCATGAGTTTGAATGAAATTTTATAATTTGAGATAACTTCGAGGGGGTTAATTGGTTCTAAATATTCTCTCTAAAATTAAGACATGATGAATTATTCTATAAAACATATAGATAAACAGTAGATCATAATCATATAATGTTGAGAGTGGAACTCTATGTAGGCTTACCACATTATTTATGTAAATCATTGAATATTGATAAAGGGAGAAATTTTAAGAAATAGAAATTAAATTCACTAACCTTTTAAGGTGATCAGGAAAAACAAAAAAAGAATTATTTCATTTTACAAATCAAATTAATTACTATAACAAAGTCAATGGGGATGTTCTCCCGTGTCTATATATGTATCAATAACGGTCTCGTCATCCCCTTAGGGGTCTTTTGTTCATCCTTAACTACTTGTAAACCCATGAGTCTTGATAAATGATCTACAATATCCCTCTTCATGTAGCCACATAATTAATACATCTATTCATCTCTATAATACATTTTGATTCTCAGATGGACATATAATTTTGACCTTTTTGAATCATCAAACAAATCCATCTAGAGTTCCTTATTAAAAAGTAACATATTATTTTCTTGAACATTATTATTCCATCATTTTGATTGTTTACCTTTGGAATGTTTAAAACTAGATTTTGTGTCTCTATATTAACATTCTATGAATCTTTGTATAAGGCCCCAGCCTTAAACATTACATAATCTTGAGTTATTACATGATTACACATTGAGGATCTTTTCTGGTTTAGATTTTTTGAGAATTAAATCATAAATCATGCATTGCATTCCACATTTAAACATGGTGGTTACATTAAAGATAGTAATCATTTTTCCCATCATCGGAAACATATTTAAAATAAAACATAGATTCTTTCTTGACACTTCCTTAACACTATCATCACGTCATGTACCTTTCCCTTGACCTGTGAAAAACATTTCAAAAACATGGGATGGGAATAAAAAGCTCAGAAAGGGATATAATAGCACGAAATGAAAACATTAGTCCATGTATGAGATCATAAATTAATCGTAAAACATAAGCATTTTAACATACCTCATCAAATCATGAATAAATCATAGAAATCATAAGACATAAAAGGTAACTTGAGGCATTCATAACATTCTTACGTAGGGAGTAACCCTCTTGGTTACGTTTGGAATACCCATCACAGTATATTCCCTAAATCTCTTCAGAGAAACCTTATCATTTAACCCCTTTGCGTTACCAAATTCATTGGAGAGCTATATCGGACTCACCCGCCCTTAGTTTATCACGAAACCACCCGTCTTCATAACAATTCCCAAGAACAAAAACATAATCGTATCACGTAAAACATGCATAAAGGAAACATAACAGCTCCACATTTCAATCACAAGATATAAATACAACACATTGATACAATAAAAACATTATGAAAACCATTTTCAATGCCAAAATAAAATAAAAGTAATACATGGCATTTATTTTTAATTTTATTAAAAAAATTAGGTTATGGCTTGTAGAGGAAGCCGAAACTCAAATAATGTTCATAGCGGTAGAGAAGTCGTTGTCACCACATAGGTACGATAAAAAAACATTCCTTTTGTCTTTTAGTAAAACTCTTTGTATAAATAATGATTCCTTTTGAATAAGAGTAAAAGTCAAAGGGGTTTATACACCGTATAAAAGAAAGTTGTGTATAAAACAAAATATGCCTCAATGAATGGAGATTGAGACGAAGTCCCATACAAATATCATTTTTTAAATAAAATACACCAATTATGTGTATTCACTATAAGTACACAAAAATTAAGTACAAATACAAGATATAACATAATAATATCATGATATAATTTGAAAGTATGATATTAACCCAAAGAACGGAAATTGGGTTAAGAAGTTCCATTACCTCGTGTCCGACGTGACTCGATTTCTCTTTAATCTCCTGAATAATAAACTTGAGTTAATTTATACTTGATTAAGAACCTATTTCAAGTTCATTATTCCTTTTATATCACTTATTACCATTTCATGAACACTATGTAATTATTTAAGTTAATAACAGTCGTTTTAACGATCATTGGTACTTGAGTCAAAAATAAACTCTTTATAATTACAAGTTGATCATGTATCCATTATACCTAGAGTTATATTCATTATTTAGATATCATATATATCATATATATCAATTATATACATGCATTTATAATATTAAATAACATTTAGAGGTAAGAAATGAAATGCACTGTTCATGGAGACGGAAAGTCGTACGTACACATGAACGCTACTTCCATTTCTATTTCATATTTAATGGAATTAAAAAATAATGATACATAATTGTATTATAATTCCAGTATGGTATCATATATAATATCATTAAATCTATCCTTTATACGTACCACATATGGTATTAATGAATCAAATCACTTTGACGGGCGGTAGTCCGCACTTCCTAAAATGAAGATATCACGTTTACCCATAATGGAAACCATAATGGTATGCCATAAATGAAAAACACATATGCTTAAGGAAAACATAAACATATTATATATCATATATAAATATAGGGACATCTTAATGGCCACCTTTGAAGGTGTTAAAAGAATATTGAACAATCATCGTTTCGTGAGGCAGAAATTCACACTCCACAGAAATAGTATGTTCTTTAACCATTAGATGTAGGTGTGTGTAAGTGTAGCTCGAATCCTTCTTATAAAAACATCCTAGTATATTTAATATATTGTAGTTGTTACAAAAGAAATTAATAAAAAGAGTTTATGTGGTTGGAGAAGCAAAATAAAACAAAAGAACACAGGTGAAGACATTACCTTAAAATCGGGTAACTCCCTTTGGATTGAACCAAAAGGGTTTCTTGAAGAGATTCATACCTAAGTTAAGGCTTCTAGGATTAGTATAGGGATGTTTAGAGACAATTGTATTAGAGATTGGATGAGCCAAATTCTTGAGAGATGTGCGTAAGTAGGTAGAGCTAGGGGCCTTTTATAAGAGGAGAGGAGGGGCACTCTTGGAAAGTTAAGAAATGATACATTATTTTAAAAATGGATTCGGATTTAAAAGGTCCCAAATTGATTTATTTCTAATATAAGGTGATAAGAGTTCTAAATACACCCATCCAATAGGTTTTTGACATGTTTATATCTTAGATTTTACATTATCTTTTAATTTTATTTAAATCGTTAAATAATGAGGTAATCATTGCATCATCATGATGTCATAAATAATTTAATATATTTAATGTCTAAAAATTATAAAACAAATACTATGATATAGGAAATATTTTTAGCTTTCCAATTAATATTTATAGTAAAAACTATGACTTGTATAACCACATGTAAAAAGTGTTTTAGTAAAACAATACATGTTTGTGTCATTTTTACTTTTACTTTAAATAAAAGGCATTAATGTCATTATATTACCCAAGTGGCTCCATGGTGTCCCAAAAATCGACCCATGGGTTTTTTGGGTCTTCCATGACTCATAAAATAGGGTTAGGACAAGTGTCAAGATAATTTCATTTTATTATAATATCATTTTTTCCTTAAATCACACTAATTACCTTTAATCGTGAGTAATAAAACATAAAAGTTACTTTTCATCAAAAATTATTTGCATCCCATTGAACCAAATTTTAATTAATAATGAAATTAAATTATATTATATTTTTAAAATTCAAATCATAGAAGTGGTAAAGTTCCATTTAATTGAAAAATCAGTTTTTGTAACTACAACTTTATGGTTTCACTATTCATCAAAAATTAAGGTTTTTCATAAAAATAACAAAAAAACACCCTAATATATATTTGATATTCCAAATTCAAAAATTATGTATGTTTTACCATATTAATAACATATAATTTTTATTAATTAATTTTATAATTAAATCCTGTTGTCAAATCAAATAGCGTGTTTTTATGAAACAATATCTATCAAAAGATTGACACTCATTTATGTCCAATCTCAAAGTGATATTAATTCCAATGACCACCATTGAATAAAATGGTAAACATATATTCTAATTTAATTTTAAAACCAATTAAAAATATTATCTAACTATATAAATAAATTATATTAAAAAGATGTTTTGAATTAAAATACAACACTTTTCACTATTCATTAAAAAATGAACATTATCAGAAAAATACCAAAAATTTATACAAAGTAAATTTCAATGTCCCAATCATAAAGAATAAGTTTATTTTGACAAATATATATTATAAAATTGTCAGAATTTAGATTTAAAAATGGTTCTCCATCAAAAGGCGGTAAAACAATCTTTTAAAAATATTAGAGTATTACATGCTTAAGATTGGATTTATTCTCATTTTAAGCCTGTAAAACACTAGCTAATTCATAAATATACATAGATAAGAATATCTATTATTCATTACATACTTGGGATGTTACACCTTTCCCCCCTTTAGAAAATTTTGTCCCCGTAATTTATTTACTTATCGAAATAAGTGGGGGTATTTATCCCACATTGCATTTTCAGATTCCCATGTTGCCTCTTTACTCATGTGGTTCTTACACAAAACCTTTACCTGACCAATCACCTTATTCCGCAACACTTGCTCCCTATGATCAAGAATCTGGACTGGTTGTTCTTCATAATAGAGATTCTCTTCCAACTGAACTATCTCTGGGCTCAAAACATGAGATGGATTTGGCATATACTTTCTCAACATCGAAACATGAAAAACATTATGTAACTGAGATAAACTCGGAGGTAAATCCACTCGATAAGAAACTGATCCGACTTCTTCCAGAATTTCATATGGTCCAATGAACCTTGGACTCATCATTCCTTTCGTATCTAATCCCATCACACTTTTCCACGGTGAAAATTTGAGAAAAACATGATCACCTACCTCAAAAGATAGATCCTTCCTCTGGTTATTCACATAACTCTTCTTCCTGCTCTGAGCTGTTCTTAGGTGTTTATGAATCAACTGAACTTTTTCTACCATCTCTTCTACCAATTCTGGTCCCATCAGCTTCCTTTCACCCACTTCATCCCAAAAAATATGGAGTTCAACCCCGCTTCCCATATAATGCCTCAAACGGTGCCATCTTTATACTGGAATGAAAACTGTTTTTATATGAAAATTCAACCAAAGAAAGATGTTGGTCCCAAAATCCCTGATAATCCATCGAACAAGCATGTATCATATTCCTCCAAAGTCTGTATTGTTCGTTCTGACTGCCCATCTGATTAAGGATGAAAGGCTGTACTAAAATTTAATTCAAAACCCAACGACTTCTGAAGGCCTTTCCAAAAGTTATAAGTAAACCTGGGATCACAATCAGATACAATGGATAGGGTAAATTCATGCAACCTGACTATCTATTTAAGATACAATCAAAAAACATGATCTAGAGATAAAGTATCTCGAATAGGAAGGAAATGAGAAGATTTAGTCAAGCGATCAACAATAACCCAGATTGCATTATTACCTCGAGATGTCTTCTGTAATGTAACACCCCAGGTAAATAAAGAATATGAAATTTTTATATTCATATTTGTGAATAAAATATTAATATTACTTTAAAGGGTACGCTATGCTCGATGGCGTACCAAATACGCAACAACGAGTTTCTTGGAATCTTACGTGGCACTCTAATAATAAAATAATATTATTTTAAATAGTAGTTAACGCCTAGTCGTTGTAATGGCGGGAATGAACAGAACTAACTACAAAATGATTATATATGTTTGTCAAATATTTTTACTTTTTACAATAAATGTTATAGGATTAAAAATGCAAATGAATCCAATTTTAAGCGTAAACATTCTAATATTTTTTAAAAGGTCGATTAACCGCCTTTTGATGGAGAACCTCTTTTAATTCCACTTTTTCACAATTTTATGTTTTATATTTGACAAAATAATATTCTTCTTTATAATCTGGACATCAAAATTTACTTTGTGTAAATTTTTGGTATTTTTCCGAAAAAGTTCAATTTTTAATGAATAGTGAAAAATGTTGTATTTTAATTCAAAACTTCTTTTAATCTAATTTATTTATATGATTAGATTATCTTTTGAAATGGTTTTAAAGTGAAATTAGAATATATTTTTACCATTTAATCCAATAGTGGTCGTTGGAATTAATTTCACTTTGAAATCGGACTTAAACTAGTGTCAATCTTTTGATAAATTTTGTTTCATAAAAACACGATATTTATTTTGACAGTAGGAATTAATTATTAAATTAATTAATTCAAAATATATGTTTTGAATTTTGTAAAATAGACATCATTTTTTAATTCAGAATATCAAATATAACTTAGGGTGAACTTTTGGTAATTTTCTGAAAAACTTCAATTTTTGATGAATAGTGAAACCACTAAGTGGTACTTATAAAAACTAATTTTTCAGTTTAAATGAAATTTTCCACCTTTGTGTTTTGAATTTCAAAAATCCAACATAAATTGTTGTCATTAAGAAGTAAAATGTGGTTCAATGGGATTAAAATAAATTTTGGAGAATAGTAACTTATTAAGTTTTTAATCGCAATTAGAGGTAGTTAGTGTAGTTTAAGGTAAGAATAATGTTTTAATAAAATGAAATGACCTAGAAACATGTCCTAACTTAATTTTATGTGTCATGAACTACCAATAAAATCCATGGGTCAACTTGGGGACCCCATGGATCCACTTTGGTTGGAAAATGACATAAATACGTTTTTATTTAATGTTAAAGTAAAAATGAAACAAACATGAGTTGTTTTACTAAAACAATTTTAAATGGGGTTATACAAGTCAGATTTTTGACTATAAATATTAATTGGAAATATAAAACGATTTCCTACATCATAGTATTTTTTGTTATAATTTTTATACATTAAATAAATTAAATTATTTATGACATCATGATAAGGCAGCGATGACCTCATTATTTAACGATTTAAATAAAATGGAAAGATAATGTGAACTCTAAGACCTACACATGTAAAAAACCTATTGTATGGGGGGATTTAGAACTCTTATCACCTTATCCTAGAAACACATCAATGTGGGACCATTAATATCCGAAACTCATTCTAAAATAATCTAACATTTCCTTACTTTCCAAGAGTGCCCCTCTGCTCCTCTTATAAAAGGCCCCCACCTCTACCTCCTTAACCACACTTCCAAAGACTTTGGCTCGGACAACCCATGCCCATATTTTCTCTCAACATCCCTCTCTAACTCATTGAAGCCTCACTTTGGGCAGAAGTCTTCCCAAGGAAGCCTTTGAGCTCAAACCAAAGTGAGTTACCCGATTTTAAGGTAATGTCTTCACTTGTGTCCTTTTGTTTTATTTTTCTTCTACAACCCCCTAAACTCTTTTTATTCATTTATTTTGTAACACATCCAGTATCTTAAATAAACTAGGATGTTTTTATAAGAATTATTCGAGCTAAAATTACACACACCTACATCTAATGGTTAAAGAACATACTGTTTCTGTGGATGGAAAATTTCTGCCTCACGAAATGATGATTGATCAACATTCTTCTAACACCTTCAAATGTGGACATTAAGATGACACTATATTTATATATGATATATAATATGTTTATGTTTTACTTAAGATTCTGTATTTTTCATTTATGGCATACCTTTATGGTTTCCATTATGGGTAAACGCGGTATCTTCATTTAAGGAAATGCGGACTACCGCCCCCTCAAAGTTATTTGGTTCGTTAATAGCATATGTGGTACGTATAAAGGATATATTTAATGATATTATATATGATACCATACTGGAATTAAAATACTATTATGTATCATTATTTTTTATTTCCATTAAATATTAAATAGAAATGAAAGTAGCGTTCATGCGTACGTACGGCTTACCGTCTCCATGAACGGTACATTTCATTTCTTATCTCAAAATGTTATGTACTATTATAAGTACTTAAATATAATGTATATATATGCAATATATTACATCTAAATTATGGATATAATTCTGGAATTATAACATATATATATATATATATATATATATCATTTTGTTTTAATTCCATTAATATGAAAAAAATGAAAGTAGCGTTCATGCGTATGTACGGCCTACCGTCTCCATGAACGGTGCTTTTAATTTTTATCTCCAAATGATATTGAATAGTATAAAATGAATATATACTGGATATATATGATATTTAAAACATCAATACTATTCTGGATATGATGTACCTATAACTACATGAAAAATTATTTTCCAACAAGTTCAATTTTTGACTCATGTACCAAACAACGGCAAAAACGTCTGATATGAACTAACATTATTAAACAATTATTATAACATTATAATATGTGATATGAACAGAATAATAATCTTTAAAGGAGGTCCTAAGGGAATTATAAATTGACCAAAGTTTATTATTCGGGAATATAATGAAACGAACAAGACAATTTGGACTTGAGGTAAGGGATCTGACTCCTCTCTTTCTTTTAAAGTACACTCTTTTATGTCATTCCTTTTAAAGCTCATATTTCTTGTTATTGGGATATTCTGTTATATTACTCTTAGTTTAATTTTTATGTTCATATTATGGGAGACCCTATTCTCTCTCATCAATCCATTTTGGAAGTTTTGTGTGGCGCCGTTAGGCTGCCGAATTTTCGTAAGAGATCCAACCTCTCTCTTTCTTTTTAAGTACTCTCCTTTATGTCAGTTCTTTTAAGATCCTATTTTTTATGTTGGGGGATGTTCTTTTATATTCCCCTTTCTGTAAACATTATTTTGATATTATGAGAGACCCTATTTCCTCTCATCAATCCATTTTGGATGTTTTATGTGGCGTCGTTAGGCTGCCGAGTTTTCGTAAGAGATTTTTCATCTCACATTTATTCCCGTGAGACTTATGATACATTTGCCACAATTTCATTTGAGTGGTGTATGTACTGTCCATTATTTTACTCATTTTGAAATATACTTTCATTTATGAGTATTTACATCAATGTTGTATTGTCCTTCTTTCATGGGGCGTATGTTTCGAAAGATACCCATGTCAGAAAGGGAACCTTTCACCCCCCTCTTTTATAAAGACTTCTTTTGTTATGTCTTTTAATTCACATACTATTATGTTGGGATATGTTCTTCTATATACTTATTGATTTAAATTTTATTTCCATGTGATGAGATACCCTTTTATCTCTCATCAACTCATTTTATGAATTGGGTAGTGACGCCGTTAGGCTGTTAAATTTTTGCAAGGCAACTTCTTAACCCAAATTTGATTATTTGGGATAAACATGTACTCCTTGAATATGTCGTTCTATGAATATGTGTGAATAACCTCTGATTGTTTTACACTTAATATCCTCATATATTTTGTGTATTCGTTTGTCACACATAACTATGTAATTGATTTGTCCTTAAACCAAGGATATTGTCTTTGTAAGGGACTTCGTCTCAATCTCCTTTCATTGAGGCATATTTTGTTTTATACACAACTTTCTTTTCTACGGTGTATAAACCCCTTTGACTTTTACGTTTATCCAAAAGGAATCATTTTTATACGAAGCATTTTACAAAACGATAAAAGGGAATGTTTTTGTCATAGGTAAGCGGCGACAATGAATTCTCCGCCGCCGTGACCATTATTTGGGTTTCAGCTTCCTCTAAAAGACATAACTTCTTTTTAAAAGAAAAATAAATACCATGTTTTACTTTTATTTTATTTTGTTATTGAAAATGGTTTTCATAAGGTTTTTAATATCGATGTGTTTTATTGATATCTTGTGATTGAAATGTGGAAATGTTTCCTTTATTCGTGTTTTATGTGATACGATTATGTTATGGTTCTTGGGTATTGTTATGAATATGGGTGGTTCCATGATAAACTAAGGGAGGGTGAGCCCGATATAGCTCTCCAATGCATTGGGTAACGCGAAAGAGTGAAACATTAACGTTTCTCCGAAGATATTTAGGGAATATACTGTGGTGGGTATTCCAAACGTAACCAAGAGGGTTACTCCCTACGTAAGAATGTTATGAATGCCTCAAGTTACCTTTTATGTCTTATGATTTCTATGATTTATTCATGATTTGAGGAGGTATGTTAAAGTGCCTATGTTTTATGGGTAATGTATGATTTCATTCTTATGTATATATGAACTCATGTTTCCTTTCCATTTTTTTATAACCCTTACTGAGCTTTTTATGCTCATCCCAAGTTTTTTGAAATGTTTTTCACAGGTCAAGGGAAAGGTACATGATATGATGATAGTGTCAAGGAAGTGTCAAGAAAGAATACATGTTTTATTTTAAATATGTTTCTGTTGATGGGAAAAAATGAATACTATATTTATGTAACCACTTTGTTTAAATGTGGAATGTAATGCATGTTTTATGATCTAATTCTCTAAAACTCTAAACCGAAAAAGATCCTCAATGTGTAATCATGTAATAACTCAAGATTAAGTAAGGTTTAAGGCTGGGGCCATATAGTTGGTATCAGAGGTCGGTTTAGATAACTTTAGAGGTTAGGGTATTCTCTAAGCACAAGTGACATTACCATAATGGTTAGGATTTCAGAAAGAGTCAAAGTTTTAGATAAAGTGAATGAGTAAGTATATCTTAGTGTTTACCTTCCTTATTAGTACATGATGGTTTTGTTGATATACTCTCACTGACATTTCTGTTTTTAGTGAATGGATGGATCTAGCAGGCACCAAAGAGACAACCGGTTTGAAGGAAACTGTGGTGGTTCTCTGATTAAGATACTAGATAAAATGGGGGATTCAATGAGGAAACTCATGGTTGTTCTAAACCAACTATCAAGGATTCATGATCAACCACTTGAACCTTGGTATGATCTGTAATGCATCATGTATGATATGACCAATCTATGTGGAAGTTCAGGTAATAATTATAAAGGTAACCATTAGAGTTTATATGAACCTTACTTTTGAGGTAATTATGGGTTATTATATGTTATGATGGAAAATGAAACGCATGCGATAAAGATGAGGTTAAAATATGTTATGATCATTTTTGAATATGTTATCTCATTTTGGGGAATGTTTTAAGAATTTTGTAATTTTGGAAAAAGGACAACACGCAGACCGTGTGACAACCCGTCGCGTCGGACAAAGCTACGGGAATCAAACCCACAACCAATGTGCGACTGGTATTTATCACCTACCACTAGACTACGTGAAGTCTTTGGTTAGTTTGACTAATTCTTTTTAGTTAGATAATTTTAGGAATCAAGAGTAAGTTTATTTTGGGTTATTTATGGAAATGATTAACCTATCATCGAGGATATGTGATTAGGTTAATTACTTTTCAATATGATAATTTAAGAGCAACTGATGTTATTTGGAGATAAAAGTTAATTTGTATCTTTGAAGACTGTGTGACTAAATCCTTCAAATATTTGGGTTTCAATCTTAGTTTGGTTTACTTTGAAGATTTTTATGGAAAAATTTTTTATCAAATGGTCCACGTTGAACTTTGGGTTTTGTTGGACAAAATTTGGAGATTAAGAATAGATTTTCTTTTTATAAAGGGTTATCATTTTTTGGATTATCTGATATTGTACTATCCATTTTGGTTTTGGTTAAAGTATAAAGACATTAGAATTATATAGTTCTCTTTTATGGATTAGGTGATTCTCTAGAAGTTGATTATAGTGAATAAGTCTTCCTAAATACTCGTCTTTTGGAGAAAATATGAGTTTGTGTAAGAAATCTAATAAAAGTTGAAAGTCAACATGATAAGTAATTATGTTTCCTTATGAATAAATTCCTCAATAAAAAAAACAAAAATATTGTCTATTAGCTTTTCCTACTGGGGAATCGAATACCGTTTAACCCATCACAAGTTTGTGATTTTCTTGTGGTTAACTTTATCCTAAACATGTTTTCTATCACTCTCCATCAGAACATGACCCTATGTTCTTTCCTCCATTTCCATGTTTTCCTACTTGGAATCCTAGTATGGGTTAACTCGGTTGACCTTTGTACATATCTTTCTTTATTTTGAAGTGATTGTTTTACCGACTCTTGTTCTGATGTGGGACTTTCAAGGATGTTTCCAAGATCAATTTTAAAATTGCGAGGATGCAATTCCCAAAAGGGGGGAAGGATGTAACACCCCAGGTAAATAAAGAATATGACATTTTTATATCCATATTTGTGAATAAAATATTGATATTACTTTAAAGGGGAAACTATGCTCGATGCCGTACCAAATACGCAACAACGAGTTTCTTGGGAATCTTACGTTGCACTCTAATAATAAAATAATATTATTTTTAATAGTAGTTAACGCCTAGCCGTTGTAATGGAGGGAATGAACATAACTAACTACAAAATGATTATATATGTTTGTCCAATATTTTTACTCTTTACAAGAATTGTTAGAGGATTAAAAATTCAAATGAATCCAATTTTAAGCGTAAACATTCTAATATTCTTTAAAAGGATGATTATCCGCCTTTTGATAGAGAACCTCTTTTAAATCCACTTTTTGACAGTTTTATGTGTTATATTTGACAAAATAAAATTCTTCTTTATAATCGGGACATCAAAATTTACTTTGGGTAATTTTTTGGTATTTTTCCAAAAAAGTTCAATTTTTAATAAATAGTGAAAAATGTTGTATTTTAATTCAAAACCTCTTTTAATCTATTTTATTTATATGATTAGATTAGCTTTTTAATTGGTTTTAAAAGTGAAATTAGAATATATTTTTACCATTTAATCCAATAGTGGCCGTTGGAATTAATTTCACTTTGAAATCGGACTTAAACTAGTGTCAATCTTTTGATACATTTTGTTTCATAAAAACGCGCTATTTGTTTTGACAGCGGAAATTAATTATCAAATTAGTTAATGCAACTTATATGTTTTGAATTTTGTAAAATAGAAATCAATTTTGAATTCGGAATATCAAATATACCTTAGGGTAAACTTTTGGTAATTTTCTGAAAAACATCAATTTTTGATGAATAGTGAAACCACTAAGAGGTACTTATAAAAACTGATTTTTCCGTTTAAATGAAATTTTGCCATCTTTGTGTTTTGAATTTAAAAAATCTGACATACATGGTTTTCATTAGGAAGTAAAATGTGGTTCAATGGGATTAAAATAATTTTTGGTGAATAGGAACTTATTAAGTTTTTAATCGCGATTAGAGGTAATTAGTGTAGTTTAAGGTAAGAATAATGTTTTAATAAAATGAAATGACCTAGACATAGGTCCTACCATCATTTTAAGTGTCATGTCCGACCAATACAATCCATGGGTCAACTTGGGGACCCCATGGAGCCACTTTTTTTGGAAAATGACATAAATACCTTTTTATTTAATGTTAAAGTAAAAATGACACAAACATGAGTTGTTTTACTAATACAATTTGTACATGGGGTTATACAAGCCCGTTTTTTGACTATAAATAGTCATTGGAAAGCTAAAACGATTTCATACATCATAGTAGTTTTTTTATAATTTTTAGACATTAAATAAATTAAATTATATATGACATCATGATGATGCAGCGATGACCTCATTATTTAACGATTTAAATAAAATGGAAAGATAGTGTAAACTCTAAGACCTACAAATGTAAAAATCCTATTGTATGGGTGTATTTAGAACTCTTATCACCTTATCCTCTAAACACATCAATGTGGGACCATTAATATCCGAAACACGTTCTAAAATAATGTAACATTTCCTTACATTCCAAGAGTGCCCCTCCTCTCCTCTTATAAAAGGCCCCCACCTCTACCTCCTTACACACACTTCCAAAGCCTTTGGCTCGGCCAAACCCTGCCAATTTTGTCTCTCCACATCCCTATCTAACTCCTTGAAGCCTCACTTTGGGTAAAAGGCTTCCCAAAGAAGCCTTTGAGCTCAAACCAAAGGGAGTTACCCGATTTTAAGTTAATGTCTTCACTTGTGTCCTTTTGTTTTATTTTGCTTATCTGACCCCATAATATCTTTTTATTCATTTATTTTGTAACAAATCCAGTATCTTCAATATACTAGGATGTTTTTATAATAAGTATTCGATCTAAAATTACACACACCTACATCTAATGGTTAAAGAACATACTGTTTCTGTGGATGGAGAATTTTTGCCTCACGAAACGATGATTGTTCAACATTCTTCTAACACCTTCAAAGGTGGCCATTAAGATGACACTATTTTTATATATGATATATAATATGTTTATTTTTTACTTAAGCTTCTGTATTTTTCATTTATGGAATACCTTTAAGGTTTCCATTATGGGTAAACGCGATATCTTCATTTAAGGAAGTGCGGACTACTGCCCCCTCAAAGTGATTTCATTCGTTAATACCATATGTGGTACGTATAAAGGATATATTTATTGATATTATATATGATACCATACTAGAATTAAAATACTATTATTTATAATTATGTTTTAGTTCCATTAAATATGAAATAGAAATGGAAGTAGCGTTCATGCGTACGTACGGCTTACCGTCTCCATGAACAATACATTTCATTTCTTATCTCAAAATGTTATGTACTATTATAAGTACATATATATAATGGATATATATGCAATATATTACATCTAAATTATGTATATAATTATGTAATTATAACATATATATATATCCTGTTTTTTTTAATTCCATTAATATGATAAAAATTGAAAGTAACGCTCATGCGTACGTACGGCCTACCGTCTCCATGAACGGTGCTTTTAATTTTTATCTCCAAATGATATGGAATAGTATAAATTGAATATATACTGGATATATATGATATTTAAAACATCAATACTATTCTGGATCTGATGTACCTATAACTACATGTAAAATTATTTTCCAACATGTTCAATTTTTGACTCATGTACCAAACATCAGCAAAAACATCTTATATAAACTAACATTATTAAAAAAAATTATAACACTATAATATGTGATATGAACTGAATAATAATATTAAAATGAGGTCCTTAGTCAATTATAAATTGACCAAAGTTTATTATTCAGGAATATAAAGAAATGAACAAGACAAGTTGGACTTGAGGTAAGGGATCTGACTCCTCTCATTCTTTTAAAGTACACTCTTTTATGTTATTCCTTTTAAAGATCATCTTTCTTATTATTGGGATATTATTTTATATTACTCTTACTGTAATTTTTATGTTCATATGATGAGATACCATATTCTCTCTCATCAATCCATATTGGAAGTTTTGAGTGGCGCCGTTAGGCTGCCTAATTTTCGTAAGAGATCCAACCTCTCTCTTTCTTTTTAAGTACTCTCTTTTATGTCACTTCTTTTAAGCTCCTATTTGTTATGTTGGGGGATGTTATTTTATATTCCTCTTTCTGTAAACTTTATTTTGATATGATTAGAGACCCTATTTCCTCTCATCAATCCATTTTGGAAGTTTTAAGTGGCGCCGTTAGGCTGCTGAGTTTTCGTAAGAGATTTTTCATCTCACTTTTATTCCCGTTAGATTTATGCTACATTTTCCACAATTTCATTTGAGTGGTGTATGTACTGCCCATTATTTTACTCATTGTGTAATATACATTCATTTATGAGTATTTATATCAATGTTTTATTTTCCTTCTTTCACGGGGTGTATGTTTCGAAAGATACCCATATCGGTAAGGGATCCTTTCACCCTCATATTTTTAAAAGACTTCTTTTGTTATGTCTTTTAATTCACATAATATTATGATGGGATATGTTCTTCTATATCCATATTGATTTAAATTTTATTTCCATGTGATGAGATACCCTTTTTATCTCTCATCAACTCATTTTCTGAATTTTGTAGTGACGCCGTTAGGCTGTCAAATTTTTTCAAGGGAACTTCTTAACCCAAATTTGATTCTTTGGGATCAACATGTACTCCTTGAATATGTCATTCTATGAATATGTGTGAATAACCACTAATTATTTTACACTTAATATCCACTTATATTTGGTGTATTCATTTGTCACACATCACTATGTAATTGATTTGTCCTTAAACCAAGGATACCGTCTTTGTAAGGGACTTCGTCTCAATCTCCTTTCATTGAGGCATATTTTGTTTTATACACAACTTTCTTTTATATGGTGTATAAACCCGTTTGACTTTTACGTTTATCCAAAACGAATCTTTTTTATACGAAGCATTTTATAAAACGACAAAAGGGAATGTTTTTGTCATACATAAGCGGCGACAATGACTTCTCCGCTGCTGTGACCATTATTTGGGTTTCGGCTTCCTCTACAAGCCATACCGTCTTTTTAAAAGAAAAATAAATACCATGTTTTACTTTTATTTTATTTCGGTATGGAAAATGGTTTTCATACGGTTTTTTATATCAATGTGTTTTATTGATATCTTGTGATTGAAATGTGGAAATGTTTGCTTTATTCGTGTTTTATGTGATACGATTATGTTATGGTTTTTGGGCATTGTTATGAAGACGGGTGGTTCTGTGATAAACTAAGGGCGGGTGAGCCCGATATAGCTCTCCAATGCATTGGGTAACGTGAAGGAGTGAAACATTAAGGTTTCTCCGAAGAGATTTAGGGAATATACTATGGTGGGTATTCTAAACATAACCAAGAGGGTTACTCCCTATGTAAGAATGTTATTAATGCCTCAAGTTACATTTTTATGTCTTATGATTTCTATGATTTATTCATGATTTGATGAGTTATGTTAAAGTGCATATGTTTTATGGGTAAAGTATGATTTCATTCTTATGTATATATGAACTCATGTTTCCTTTCCATTTTTTTTATAACCCTTACTGAGCTTTTGATGCTCATCCCAAGTTTTTTGAAATGTTTTTCACATGTCAAGGGAAAGGTACATGATATGATGATAGGGTCAAGGAAGTGTCAAGAAAGAATACATGTTTTATTTTAAATATGTTTCCTTTGATGGGAAAAATGAATACTATCTTTATGTAACCACTTTGTTTAAATGTGGAATGTAATGCATGTTTTATGATCTAATTCTCTAAAACTCTAAACCTGAAAAGATCCTTAATGTGTAATATTGTAATAACTCAAGATTAAGTAAGGTTTAAGACTGGGGCCTTATAGGTAATCCCACAACAAAGTCCATGGATATATTTTCCCATTTACACTCTGGAACTGGTAAAGGATGAAACATCCCTTTTGGTAACTACCGCTCTTCTTTAACCTACTGACAAGTCAAACAGTTCACAGTAAAATCAGAAATATCTCTTTTCATTCCATCCCACCGGTAATACTCCCGCAGATCTCTGTACATCATAGTACTGCCAAGATGAACTGAAAACGGAGAACTATGAGCTTCACATAACAACTCTCTCTTCAACTGTGAATCACAAGTCACACACAATCTCTTCCCAAATCTCAAAATACAATCATTATCAAGGTTGAATTCAGGCAGCTTACCCTTCGGAACTAGCTCTACCTTTTTCTGCAACTCACTATCTTGCTTCAGTGCTTGTATGATTCTGTCTGATAGAGAATATTTCACTGATACCTGAAACAAAACATATGGACATCCTGCACCAACAAATTTTATACCAATGTTTATTAAATCATTAACCAAAGGATCATGTTCCAAATACAACATTGTAAATGAATCATCACTTTTTCGACTCAAAGCATCAGCCACTTTATTTGATTTTCCCGGATGGTAATTAATTTTACAATCATAATCCTTGATTAATTCTAGCCATCTCCTCTATCTCATGTTCAATTAATTCTGAGTGAATATATACTTTAAACTTTTGTGATAGGTATATATTTCACACTTTACTCCATAAAAATGATGCCTCCAAATATTTAAAGTGAAAACAACAGCAGCTAATTCCAAATCATGTGTAGGGTAATTTACTTCATGAGTTTTCAACTGACGTGAAGCATAAAAAATTACCTGATCATTCTGCATTAGGACGCAACCAATTCCTTTCAACAAAGAATCACTGTATATAACAAACTCACCATTCCTGGAAGGAAGTGCCAAAACTGGAGCATTCACCAATCTTCTTTTCAACTCTTGAAAATAATCATCACATTCTCTTTTTTAGATAAACTTAACACCCTTCCGAGTTAGCTTAGTCATTGGACTAGATAATCGTGAAATATTTTCAACAAACCTTCGGTAGTAACCTACCAAACCAAGAAAACTACAGATCTGGGTTACATTTGTGGGTCTTGGCCATTCTTCAATATCTTTTTTTGCAGGATCCACAGTTATTCCATCTTTAGAAAAAATATGAAAAAGGAAATAAATTTGTTGCAACCACAACTCAAACTTGCTAAATTTCCCATACAATTTCTTTTCTTTTATGGTTTTCAAAATAAACCTTTAATGTCTTTGATGATCCTCTTTACTGTTTGAAAACACCAAAATATCGTCAATGAAAACAACTACAAACTTATCCAAGAACTCATGCAAAATTATATTCATAAAGACCATGAATACAACAGGTGCATTGGTTATCCCAAAAGGCATTACTACAAATTCATAATGGACATATCTTGTATGAAACGTGGTCTTCGGAATATCTGCTTCCTTTACCTTCAACTGATGGTACCCCGATCTCAGGTCAATATTTGAAAAAAACTGAGATCCCTGGAGCTGATCAAACAAATCATCGATATGAGGCAAAGGATATTTGTTCTTAATAGTGATGTTATTAAAGGCTCTATAATCAATGAAAAGTCTCATTGAACAATCTTTCTTTTTAACAAATAAAACAGGAGCACCCCATGGTGATGTGCTAGGTCGAATGAAACCTTTCTCTAATAAATCTTGCAATTGCTCCTTCAACTCTAAAAGTTCAATTTGAGCCATTCGATAAGGGGGTTTTGAAATTGGATTAGCATCGGGAACTAAGTCAACAGTAAATTCAACTTCCTGATCTAGTACTATTCCAGGCAACTCATCATGAAAAACATCAGGATACTCATTTACCACTGGCACATCATTAATCTGAATAGCTCTCTTTCTTTCAATGATATGTGTAAGGTAACATTCATTTCCATCTTTTACAAGTTTCTTCAACCTCTTGATATGTTATCAACAGTAAGGGTTCATTCTTGTACAAAAACTGAAAGTATTTTTAAAAAGAATATTCTTTAGCTCTACAGTCAATCTTAGCATAGTAAATAGAGAGCCAATCCATCCCCATGATAACATCAAACTCTACTGGAGGTAAAACAATAAGGTTTGAAAGTAGGTTCTTTCCAGGGATAAGAATATGAAGATTATTATAAATTATTTTTGCCTCAACATTTCCCCTAGGTATTTTTACCACAAGTTCAGGAGTCATTTCTTGAGATGGTATTCCCATTTTACTAGAAAAGTTTTCAGAGATGAAAGAATGTGTAGACACCGAATCAAAAAACACACTGGCATAATCTGAAAAAACAATCAAAGTACCTGATACAACTTCATTTGATGGCCTGACATCTGTTGAAGTAGTTGCAAGGGATTTCACCACCCCTTTCTACTTGTATTCTAACTGCTTCCCATCACTCAAGCTCTTTTTCAGACACTTGTTTTCATAGTGACCCATCTCATTGCACTTAAAACATTTCACTAACTATAAATGAAATTTGGACTTACCATCACCTTGATCTTTTTTAGATCAATCACGAGCCTTATGTCCCATCTTACCACATCTGTAGCACTTTACAGAATTCAGAAGACATTCCCAAGCATGCCTTTTACCACATTTATCACAAATTGTAAACTTAGTTTTCTTACCGTCAGACCTTTTTGAAGAATTATTTCCTTTATCCTTCCACCTCGGTATCTTCTTCTGCTGGTTGTTATGGAACACTTGATCATCAAGAAAACTCCATTTCCACCTTCTCAGCACATAGAACAAGATTTGTATAACTCTTGAACTCGCGAGAAGCTAAAGGCCTTCGATATTTTGGCTTTAATCCTGAGTAAAAACGATTGATTTTTCTATCAGGGTCTCCATTAAAATTTGGAGCATACCTTGCCAATCAAGTGAACATCTCTTCATAAGCAGCCACTAAGTCATCCTCTTGCCTCAATTCCAAGAATTGTTTTTCAATCCTAAGTCGAACAACCTTAGTAAAATACTTCTAAAGAAACATACCTTTGAATTCATCCCAGTTCAGAGCATCAATCGCATCAGTGTCCCTGATATTTTTAATCATCAACCACCACTAATCTACTTTACCCTCAAAATGATAAATAGCAAGACTAACCTTTTGATTGTCTGAACACCCCATGACATAGAAAATCTTCTATAGTGCTTTAATCAATCCTTAAGCTAGGACATGGTCAGATGATCCTCTGAATGATAGGGGATGTTGCCTCATGAAATGCTCTACCACTGACATGTTCCTCTGTGGTTGATCTGGATAATCCCGTGCATGGATACCGCCACCATTTATCACTTGATTCAACTATGTCATTACTGCAACAAACTATTCAGTTCCAATTCCGACCATCTCATGATTCTGATTCAGAAGGTTATTTCCTTCTGTATGCCTTCCCAGTACTGCTTCCCTGTTTCCTAAGCGTAAAACCATTCTGAACAAACATTTATTAGATGAAGCAACATGGTAATCTTCAAATGCTATATCATTTCAATTTGACCATAAGAAAATTGGATAATCATTTAATAGAATTATAACTCCTAAAGTTATCTAAACCAACCTTTGAGACCAAGTATAAGGCCCCATCCCTAAACATTACTTAATCTTGAGTAGTTACAAGATTACACATTGAGGATATTTTCAGGATTAGAGTTTTAAAGAATTAGATCATAAATAATGCATTGCATTCCACATTTAAACAAGGTGGTTACATTAAAGATAGTACTAATTTTTCCCATCATCATAAACATATTTAAAATAAAACATAGATTCTTTATTGACACTTTCTTGACACTATCATCACATCATGTACCTTTCCCTTGACCTGTGAAATTTTTTTTGAAAACATGGTATGAGCATAAAAAACTCATAAAGGGATATAAAAGTATGAAATGAAAACATTATTCCATGTATGAAATCATAATTTACATGTAAAACATAAGCATTTTAACATACATTCTAAAATCATGAATAAATCGTAGAAATCATAATACATAAAAGGTAACTTGAGGCATTCATAACATTCTTATGTAGGGAGTAACCCTCTTGGTTACGTTTTGAATACCCATCACAATATATTCCCTAAATCTCTTCGGATAAACCTTATTGTTTAACCCCTTCGCGTTACCCAATGCATTGGAGAGCTATATAGGGCTCACCCGCCCTTAGTTTATCACGGAACCACCTATCTTCATAACAATGCCCAAGAACCATAACATAATCATATCACGTAAAACATGAATAAAGGAAACATAACATTTCCATATTTCAATCACAAGATATCAATATAACACATTGATATAATAAAAACATTATGAAAACCATTTTCAATACCAAAATAAAAGAAAACTAATACATGGTATTTATTTTTCATTTTTTTTTAAAAAAAGTTAGGTTATGGCTTGTAGAGGAAGCCGAAACTCAAATAATGGTCACGACGGCGGAGAAGTTGTTGTCACCGCATAAGTCCGAGAAAAAACATTATTTTTTTCATTTAGTAAAACGCTTCATATAAAAAAATATTCCTTTTGAATAAGTGTAAAATTCAAAGGGGTTTATACACCGTATAAAGAAAGTTGTGTATAAAACAAAATATGCCTCAATGAATGGAGATTGAGACGAAGTCCCTTAAAAATAATTTTTTTAAATAAAATAGGCCAATTATGTGTATTCACTATAAGTACACAAAAATTAAGTACAAATACAAGAATGAACATAATAATATCATGACATAATTTTAAAGTAGGAGATTAACCCATAGAATGGAAATTGGGTTAAGAAGTTCCCTTACCTCGTGTCCGACGTGACTCGATTGCTCTTTAATATCCTGAATAATAAACATGATTTAATTTATACTTTCTTAAGAACATTTTTCAAGTTCATTATTCCATTCATATCACTTATTACCATGTCATGGACACTATGTAATTATTTAAGTTAATAATGGTCGTCTTAACGATCATTGGTATTTGAGTCAAAAATAAAATCTTTATAATTACAAGTTGTTCATGTATCCATTATATCCATAGTTATATTCATTATTTAGATATAATATATATCATATATATCCATTATATACATGCATTTATAATATTACATTACATTTAGAGGTAAGAAATGAAATGCACCGTTCATGGAGACGGTAAGCCGTACGTACGCATGAATGCTACTTCCATTTCTATTTCATATTTAATGAAATTAAAACATAATTATACAAAATATTATTATAATTCCAGTATGGTATCATATATAATATCATTAAATCTATCCTTTATACATACCACATATGGTATTAACGAATCAAATCACTTTGAGGGGGCGGTAGTCCGCACTTCCTAAAACGAAGATATCGCGTTTACCCATAATGGAAACCATAAAGGTATGACATAAATGAAAAATACATAATCTAAAAGAAAAACATAAACATATTATATATCATATATAAATATAGTGACATCATAATGGACACCTTTGAAGGTTCTAAATGAATATTGAACAATCATCGTTTCGTGAGGCAGAAATTCACCATCCACTGAAACAGTATGTACATTAATAATTAGATGTAGGTGTGTGTAAGTGTAGCTCGAATCCTTATTATAACAACATCCTAGTATATTGAAGATACAGGAGTTGTTACAAAACAAATTAATAAAAATATTTTAGTGGTTTGGAGAAGCAAAAGAAAACAGAAGAACACAAGTGAAGACATTACCTTAAAATCGGGTAACTCCCTTTGGTTTGAACCAAAAAGGTTTCTTGAAGAGCTTCCTGCCTAAGGTAAGGCTTCTATGATGAGTAGAGGGATGTGGAGAGAAAACAATATCAGAGCTTGTCCGAGCCAAAGTCTTGAGATGTGTGGGTAAGGAGGTAGAGGTGGGGGCCTTTTATAAGAGGAGAGGAGGGGCACTCATGAAAGTTAAGAAATGATACATTATTTTAAAAAGCGTTTCGAATTTAGAAGGTCCCACATTGATGTATTTCAAGGATAAGGTGATATGAGTTATAAATACACCCATACAATAGGTTTTTGACATGTGAAGGTCTTATATGTTTCATTATCTTTTCATTTTATTTAAATTGTTACATAATGAGGTAATCACTGCATCATCATGATGTCATAAATAATTTAATATATTTAATGTCTAAAAATTATAAAACAAATACTGTGATGTAGAAAATATTTTTATCTTTCCAATGAATATTTATAGTCAAAACTCTGACTTGTATAAACCAATGTAAAAATTGATTTAATAAAATAAGACATGTTTGTGTCATTTTTACTTTTACTTTAAATAAAAGGCATTAATGTCATTATCTTACCCAAGTGGCTCCATGGGGTCCCAAAAATCGACTCATGGGTTGTATTGGTCGGTCATGACTCATCCAATAGGGTTAGGGAAAGTTTCAAGATATTTTCATTTTATTATAATATCATTTTTACCTTAAATCACACTAATTACCTTTAATCGCAATTAATAAAACTTAAAAGTTAGTTTTCATCAATAATTATTTTCATCCCAATTAACCACATTTTACTTAATAATGAAAATCATTTATATTGGATTTTTTAAATTCAAATCACAGAAGTGGTAAAGTTTCATTTTAATGAAAAATCAGTTTTTGTAACTACCACTTTGTGGTTTCACTATTCATCAAAAATTAAGGTTTTTCAGAAAAATACCAAAAATTCACCCTAAGATATATTTGATATTCTGAATTCAAAAATGATGTCTATTTTACCAAATTCATAACATAGAATTTGAATTAATTAATTTTATAATTAAATCCCACTGTTAAATCAAATAGCGTGTTTTTAAGAAACAATATCTATCAAAAGATTGACACTCGTTTATGTCCAATCTCAAAGTGATATTAATTCCAATGACCACAATTGGATTAAATTGTAAAAATATATTCTAATTTAACTTTAAAACCAATTAAAAATATAATCTAACTATATAAATATATTATATTAAAAAGAGTATTTGAATTAAAATACAACACTTTTCACTATTCATTAAAAAATGAACATTATCAGAAAAATACCAGAAATTTATTCAATGTAAATTTCAATGTCCCAATCTTAAATAATAAGTTTATTTTGAAAAATATATCTTCTAAAATTATCAAAAGATAGATTTAAAAATGTTTCTCCATCAAAAGGCGATAAAACAATCTTTTAAAAATATTAGAGTATTCCATGCTTTCGATTGGATTTATTCTCATTTTAAGCCTCAAAAACACTATCTAATTCATAAATAGATATAGATAAGAATATCTATTATTCATTACTTACTTGGGATTTTACACTTTGATCTTTACATAGATGGAAGATTGATCCATTATTTTGGAATACTATTATTTTTCATGTTCTTTTATGATTTACATGTCCATCCATCACAAATTCACCATTATTCGGTCTCTCACAATCCCCATAACTGATAATGTACCAAGATAGTTTCATTTCTGATAATTGACCACATTTTTTCATTCATGTGATATTGATGTAATGAGTAGTCATTGTCCTTTAGTAACCCCAACCATCTCCATTGGAAATTTTTCAACTCTTTTATTTTGAATCAATATATTATTCTCTTATAATTTTTATATATAACACACTTTTCACTATAAATATAATTATAGTATATCATTAATTAATATATTTTTAATAAAATATACACATCATTAGTTTGTTAATTTTATCCTTGACCTTTAATTAAAAAAATACATAAGTTACAACAATTAAATTTTTCATAAGTACACATTCCAAGAATTCTTATATGTACAAAATTATGTCATAATATATTTTCTAATATAAGGTATTATGAGAGTAGGCATAGTAAAAATACCCTTTTAATCTTCATTATAATATCTACAGAGTAATCCCTCCAAAATTACACTAATCCCATCAAGGTTAACATGGTTAATTGATTTGAAAATCATCATAAATTTATCTAATAATGTCAATATTTTAATTCGGATCTTTGAAAGGTATAGACCTATGTTATAGAAGCTGATATGAAAAATTAATTAGTTACATTAATTTTTATATTGTCGATTATGAAACCATTCCATGTAATTACATGACACATGAATGATACTTTTTATTGTCTAAATTCACACATAATAATTTTTGAATAAATTTTATACCTTATATGTTGTATTTATGACAACTCACTGGTGCTCTTCCTTTACTTTTTAATATTTTATAATATCATTTTTAAATACTAATAAAAACTTATCTAGGTAATCTCGAAAGACTCCATTAATAAAATCTGTGAATATATTTAAATATTTTATTATATTTAGAAGGAATTACATTAAATTCATAGTTTCCATATCTAGTATCAATTTCATTATTAATTATACATTCCCTTCTCACCCCAATTAGATGATATATATTTGATATTATATCTTTGAGCCGTATTGATATTTGAACAATTAATTTTCAAAGTAAACAATAATGGGAATATTATATTTTTATCTTGATAATAATCTTGTTAATATCCTTCAAATCATTTAAAAAATGAATTAATCCATCCTTATTGATAACAAAAAACACTTGTTAGTCCTTTGGTGAAGCTCAAGAGAATATAAAACCATAATCCTGGTATTATCTAATTTTCATATATTATTTATTCAGTTAAATTCATTCTATTCTATAGGGATTTTTTGATAATGGAATAAAAATAAGTATATGTTCAACAAAAAAACATTTGATTGTATTTTTAGGGATGAAGATGTAATTCTTAAAGAAATATGTTGAAATATTATAATATAATTAGTATATCTTCGTTATAGGGTTTCTCCTAGACCATTTTTGTGAAACAATATTCGTGATTGGGTATTAGAAAGCATAAAATGAATGTTAATTCCATTAAGACTTCATAGCCAGCATTTCCTTGATAGATTACCATGGGTAAAATTGAGATATGAAAAAAAAATTCCTTAACCTAAAAATTATTATGTTCTCTCTATTTTGAGATCGCCTCCATGGTAAAAACCACATGAAATTTAACCAAATGAAGGATAAAAATATTTAAATGAATCACATTACCACAAATGTAAACTAGATTACAATTTTAAAATTAGTATTGAGTCATCATACTATGTGGTGGTTTTAAAAATAAGTAATTACCTATGAGTTGGTGTGGTAGTTTCAAGCATTTAAAAAATATTCAAAATTTTAATGACTGTATAGAGTAATAGTAAAATAATAAATTTGAGTATTACTAAGGGATAATAATCAAACCTATCTCAATTTGTTTCCTATTTTAATCCTTTAATAACTCAAAAATATTTATAAGGAGTATTAAATTATTATAATGGTGGTAAATAGTCAAATGATTTTTCAAAACATCATTATGTTATTCTAACATAAGACACATTTATTTCATATTACAGCACATCATGGTAAACCTATGCCACTTATTCGATAAACATATGTTATATTATTTTTTAACCACATAACCATTATAAACTAATCCCGAAAATTTTCTAAATCCATAAATGGTGCAAACTAAAAAAACCCCATCAGTAGAATGTTTTAATATTATATTAGTATGATTTATTATTCATTATAACTCATAATAAATCAAACCCTTATGAAATATAGGGTTATTTTCTTGGGAGATTAGATAAATTAACAACACATTTTACCAAATTCCATCACCATCATCCAAAATTATTATATATATAATATAACCTTATTTACATATCATACATAATATTTGACATTATTAAATAGGGATTGCATACATAAGAAAATGGTGAGATCAGAAACCCAAAAATGTTTAAATAAATGATATATTGATAGGTAAAACACAAGTTAACATGGTGGTATTTACACTACTATTCCATGCATTTGTTGGAAATACAGATGGAGGTGTAACACTATTCTAATATTGTGATCAATTCTTGAATTTTATTAGTGGTGATGATGATTTTTTATTGTTTATTTGGATGGTTTATTTAGTATTGAAGGAGTGTTGAATTTTTATTTCACTAAAATCAAAGGGCTTAAGGTGTTTGAATTGAGCATAGTGATAATTTTGGTCTTGAAGAAGAGATAATTTAGTTTCCTTGTTTAATTTTAAATTAAAATTTTTGAATGAGATTTATGATTTTTTTTACATTATTTTCAGTGTTCTATGTATTGGATTATTATAAGCATTCACACATAACCCTAAAAATTTATTTTTATGAATATAATATAAAAAAACTAATGGTATGAAAAAATGATAACAAAACGATTAGAACTCTAAGAGATAACATGAGTAAAAACATATTACTAATAAATAACATTGGTATATACAATAACATTTAATTGGGGCACATAAATAATTTTTTATAATCATACAAAAAATGGAAGCTAATATCCAAGTCCATAATCATATATTGGATTAAAATTTCATATTATAAAGGGTCCTAGAATAACCACCTGCAACCCATTAGACTAAATCTCGTAAAATAAAATTTTCAGCCAATGGATTTTTTGAATATATAGTTCATTTCCCATCCATTATGTAATTATAACCACACATATTTTTAACACATATATCTACAAACATTCATAAATTAATCATAAAAAAATTAGTCCATGTGAATGATATATTCTTCATAAACATAATCACAAGTTATAATATCAAATCATACAGTGAAATTAACTAGATGAATCCATTAATACATGTCCCCAATGAAACATTAGAAACAATAAATGATATTAACCTAGATGAAAACACAGATTAAAATAATTTTAATACAACAAAATCATATAGTAAAACTTTTTAGCCGATAGCATG